>VALG01002830.1:0-12832 GCA_009835305.1 Ipomoea purpurea
CTGCACAGTGAGAACACAGCGCCTCTCGCCTCCCGGAATACAAGGAATTAAGGTCGCGGCAAGAAATATCAATTACAGAAAAGACATATTATACTTGGCTATAAAAACTAGGATAAATGTAATTACCCATCCATACCCCAAAAGACTCTAAAACAGAAGGTGCGAAAAAACTAGTAGTTTCTAAAACAATAAACTGAGTAGTATAGCCATTTACAGTTTAGCTAGGACACCTCTAGTTACTAAACCTCCTCTTTGGGGTTCATTTCCCCAAATCCTCATCTTTAATGATGCCAACAAAATAAAACATGCAAAACAAACTAAAGCATAAAACCTTACCCACCAAAAGTTTTGGAAAGTATCTAAAAATAATAAAATTTATTAAATGAGTTTATAACTCCCCCACATAAATTAGACATGTCAATCCACAATCTAATCTAGCCTCTCGCCCTCGGGGAGAGATTTGTATCAAATGTATCGGAAGAGCCTGACATATTATGTGCAAATTAGTATATATACAATCGGACAACCGAGTCAAAAGTTATGCCTCCCGAAACTTTTCCGTCATCGGCCTTCCGAAACCGAGTAAAAAATTGTCTCCTAGGCGGCCGCTCGCGGAGGAGGCCGCCGAGGCCATTCCTCGCGGCGGCCTCCTACCGCCTAGCGCCGATTAATCGACGCCTATGAGCGCGATTTTTGCAACATTGATTATGGTACTTTAGGCGTTGGTTAGTGAACCAACGTATATAAATTTTATATTTTACGTTTGTTCTTTTTACGTCACTTTAATAACCGATGGAGTTAATTTCACTTTTGGTCTTATGACTATTGATGCTCTTGTTAACTTCAGTCCACGAATTTTAAAACTGTCAATTTAGTATCTTAACTATTTTGTAAAATGTGTTTGTTTTTTTTTCAATTGAAAGTTTAGAGTGTTAATTTTAAAATATTAAAAATTAGTTGAGAAATGCCCCAATAGCCTAAGACTTAGGAATTAGGGCAAAAAATTTCAAACAATTAAATGTCAAAAAAAAAAAAAAACAAAAAAAACAACAACAATAACCCAACAAGACTAGCCCTAAACCAAAGAGGTTGATCGGTTGACATCTCTACATGTATTATCTAGTCAACATTGCATGGGCAATAACATGCTAAATATGTAAGATTTAAATCTTTTTTTTTTTATTTGAGTAAAAGACAATTTTGGTCCTACACTTATAATGACACAGATAATTTCAGTCCTTCATAAAAAAAAATAATCAGACAATTTATATACACACTTATTGTGACGAGGACAATTTTGGTCCTCCGTCTATATTTCTGTTAAATGACCGTTTGATAGGAGGACAATTGTGTCAATTCACCCTATATTCTTCTCCAACCTCTTAGCAGCCTGAAACATCTTGGCCATGTTCATCTTCAGCCAGCCACGCTTTTCCAAATCTCCTGGGTCTATCTCCGTGATCTTTCCTCCTCCCTCTCCTCGCTGCAATGCTCTGATCGGCGTCATTCACGCGACTAGCCTCAACTAAGTAAATAAGTGGTGGCGTTCTCTCAAAAGGATACTTTCACTCCGCTCCCAATTGAGACACACAGATACATGTGGTAACACTAAGTTACTAAAAAATTGGTTTGATATCAACAAAAACATCACTAAAGGAACATATGTTTTTAATATGCATTTCCATTTGCACTGAACTGATTTCACAACAATGTATAGATATGTCAACCCAGATTGCATTGAATAAGAGAGAGAGAGAGAGAGAGATGAGAGTATACATCTTCCGAGTAAGGATCTTGTTTCTCATATATGTAAGCATTCTCCAGGATTTTTCCCCTGAACACCTCTGAGTGAATTATAAGTCACAGTTCCAGAAGCAGAAGACCACCTGCTACAATTATCCGATTTTTTCTTGAGGCAGCACTTGGTTTAATGGAATGCTCTTGGTTTTCCTATCTCTAAGCTTGGGATGTCGTACAACACTTCACACAGTTTCGGTAATGTATTAATTGCTCCTCATGCCGAAGTCCCCATCAGCGTTTTTCTGGGTTTTCCCTTGATTGATGAAAGTTTATACCATTAAGTCCAAAATCAAGAAATAAAAGCAATAACAGAGAAAGATTCTAACAACCTCATCACCTCTAATAGTATCATCTATTCCCAGAATCCTAGTCAGCTTTAAACGAACGCAGATGCTTCCCTAATGATTTCACCGCTCATAGGGTTGACTGTGTCTCCTAGTGGCTTAAAACTTAGGCGTTCCCCCTACGAGAATCAAGGGAATAACTTCAATAATTTTAGTGCAAGCTTTTAATGACTGAATCTTATTTAATAAAATAAGTTGAATTACAAGAAATGAAGGTTGAAGGAAATAGTGAATTGACCGGACTAAAAATTGTTGTCTTTTACCTAAGTCTATAAAATAGTATTTGTTCAATACTTTCTAACCATAATTACCTTTTACTGAGGCTCTAAACTCATAATTCTAAATGGAGTCACCGGGATTATTAGACCACCATATACATTATTATGTACAGATATGAAACAATACTACGTTTACTAATTAGGACATCCGTACATTTCATTTAAGTTTTTTTTTTTTTTTTTTTTTTTTTTTTTTTTTTACTTAGAAGATTTAATTGCATTATATTTCCTTAAATTGTGTCTCTACCAAATTAAACACTTTATTTGAATATAGCTGAAAGTAACTATATAACTATATTATTTTTCTTTGAAAAAATTACACTTTTGGTCCTGTGATTATTGGAGTCGTGTTAATTTCAGTACTTGACTTTAAAACTAACAATTTAGTTCTGTAACTATGCAATTTTAAACACATTTGGTCCTTCCGGTCAAATCACCGGCAAAATGTTGACGAAAAAACGTAAATGTTTTTAAATTGTTTATTCATTGGGCAATAATGGTCAATTTAAAGTTAATTCATCGCCAATGCGACTAACCTAAGCTGAAGTCAGCAACTCAGGCTCACACCACTCACCAGTTAGTCACTTGGAGTCCGCCGGACTCACCCATTGCCACCGCACACCGGCGGCAGATCATACCATGGAACAGGCAGGCAAGGGCGTAAGGCAGCAGTGCTGTACGCTAATCTCCTTACGATTATGTTGTCAATTTCACAGCCTAAAATAATGGCATATGCAGTCTTCAGTTGGCGGCGGACGATATTTCTTTCTCCTAGGAATTGGATCTCTGTACACGAAGAACAACGTCGGATTTTCCATTTCCGGCGGCTTTTTCCGGGATAGTGGTTAGATTTAGGGGTTTATCGTTGTTTCAAAAAACACTCATGGTATGTGTAATTCTAAGAAAGAAAATGTTATTAGAGACTTCAGAGGGAACAGTGAGAAATGGAAATGAGAAAATCCACAAGTCCTGCACGCATTTTAAACCAATTTAATTGATTAATTAGTTATCAGTTTTAATTGATTATTAGTTTCATTATCTATTAGAGCATTGCAAGCTGGGAAAGGTTGGGTTTCTTTCGGAACCAATCTCATGCCAAAGTTACTTGCTTAAATTGACTATTTTGCCTTTATGATTTTTTTTTTTTTTTTTTTTTTTTTGAGAACAAACAGATTATATTAAGACCACTCCTTACGTGTAGACAAAGAAAGGGACTCCCTTGCTAAGCAATGGACCGTCCGATTCGCAGAACGTTTTACAAAAGAGATACAACAGTGAGCAAAAGTGCTCATCGAATCTTTTACATCAGCTAATAGAAGATCAAAAGAAGAGACATTTGCTAAAGAATTAATTCCCTGAACTGATAAAAGGGAGTCAGTTTCAACTTGCAGAAATCAAAATTGCATCTTTTAGACCAGCTGAGCCTTCCCTTATCGCAAGTGCCTCTGCTTCTCTAGGGGAAAAAACGCCATTCCATGGGCAGCAAAACTGCATTAAGAAACCTTCCATGGTCATCAACGGAGTACCCAACCCAGTCCCCATTTTACCAGAGGCAGTATCCAATGCGGGCATCAACATTCAAACCATCCTGTCTTGGCTTTGTCCATCTTGTAGTGTCCAGAATCTGCCGTGAGTCTGATTGACAACCGCTTCTGTACAATCTTCCAATCCTTCGTGAAAGCCCGTGCTCTCTCGACTATGGCCCTTGCAGTGGTGGATTGGTCCTCCATACCTTGTCATTCCTTGCCCGCCATAAATTCCAGCAAATAACGAAACAAACGAGAAACAAACGGTCAAAGGTGGTTGTAAGGAATCAAAAATCTGGGAAAACCAAGTTGAACAGTTCTGAGCATGGTCCTTGTCCGGCAGCTGTCCAAACAGACTCCAACATTGACACGCAATTCTGCAGTAGCGCTAGGAGATGGAAGGCAGATTCATCAGCTTCACGGCACAGAGGGCAAGTGTATCGCATTCAATTCTCCTTTGGCGAAGCTTGTCAGATAGTTGGTAAACATCCACTGCATACCTGCCAGATAAAAGTCTTGATTCTAGGAGGTAAATGAACATTCCACACCAATCGAGCCATTTCGGAGATGCATCAAAGAGAAGTCCCTCATGATAGATTTGTAGCAGTCTCCTAACAGTGAAGATCCCTTTTCTCATCCTTATCCAAATAACCATATTCTTTGTTAACCTTTGGAATTGGAACACTTAGAACCAGCCGTCATCTCCCTGTGATTGAAAAATTTCACCACATCCTCCATCCCATCCTGACCTCTTGAATAGTTAATGGAGAGAGTTGACAGTTGCGTTTTGGAGATAAGTGTTAAAGGAGGGGTGGTAACCATAGGATTTACAACATCCGGTGAGCCACTTGTCGTGCCATGATCGACAGCATTGCATTTGCCTATTCTCCATCAGGGCTGTTGCGGAGGTGTATTTTTCATCTGCCAGGAGGCTAGACCAAACCAAATGACGGATTGCCACCTTGCGAGCATCAACTAAACTGTGAGTCTGGAAAGCACCTGGACATCATAATTCTAGCAGCAAGGAGGGGGGGTTCTTAATCAAACGCCAATGCTTGTTTTGTGAGCATAGATGTTAAATCCTTGAGCCTACGAAGCCCCTCCCTCCCCCCCCCCCCATTTTTTAGGAACACAAAGCTTTCTCCCACGCCATCCACCTAAGACCTTTACTTTGCTCTTTCCTCGTTCCCCCACCAAAAAACATTCATGGTTCTCTCAATCTCACTGACCAGCCCATGGGGTAAAAGAAAAATTCATGGCAAAAGACGGGATTTGCTTGTATAACACTTTTTAGGAAGACCACCCTACCGCACGAGAAAGGAATTTGTGATTCCAGGCATTTATCCTTGCTACAATTTTATTCTTAATAAAGCCCAGAATATCCCTCTTACTGCCAACTAAAGAAGGAGCCCAGAATTAAACAATTTAAAAATATTTCATTTTCTCGGCAACATTTCGCCGAAAGGATCAAATGTGTTACAATTGCATATATTACGGGGCTAAATTATTGGTTTTTAAAGAAGTACTGAAATTAACACAAACCAAAATAGTCACAAGACTAAAAATGTAATCTTCTCTTTTTCTTCTCATGCATGCTCAAAGAAAACAAATTATCTTATCATATTGCGTTTTATGCGATTAACCATTTTATTCGATACCATAAAGGCATAAAGCATATTTATAATGTACAAAAATCAATTAAAGCATGCACAATCCCAGCACACCCAAAAAAAAAAAGGAGGGTGCAAAAACGGATCAGATATCTATGGAATTAATGATGTTTTGGTAGTATGAAAAAAGATTTTCAGGTAGGCCATTTATAAATTATATCATAGTAGAAGAAGTGGCATTATTGATGATAATTATAGTGTTGTTTGTCATATGTATACTTCTTTCAATACTGTGAACCAATGAGCTAAGCCCGCGAGCATCATATTCTACTTTATTTTACAATCTTTGAACCCCGACCAGCTTGAGAAAACTGCTGTCTCAGAACTCTTCTCATGACCTTATTTGTGCAGTTCTTGGAAGAGAAGGAAGCGTTACAACGTTGGAAACCTGCACACTACATTGGTCAGTTTCTAGATTCTTCGAAAAAAAGTAATCCCCCACCCTGACCCAACAGAACATTTGGGAAGATGTAAATCACAATAACTCTAGCACACAAGGCTAAATGCCGAAGTCTGGCACAAGGATCTGTTCACTTTGGGCATCATCCCAAAGTGCTACTGCTGAATTTTGAACTTTGGTCTCTAGCTCCAAATACTGTCTATTGAACCAGTGAGCTAAGACCGTGGCAGATATCAGTTTCGAGATTCTGATATTACCATCTCTCAGCAAAGCCGTAACTATTCTTACCTTGAATAGAGGATTCAGTTTCTTCTGCAGAGACGAGTTGAAGGAAGTCATCAATGCACCCAAGTTTTGCTTCGATTCATCTGCTGCTGAATCTTTGAAGACAACAACAATTACCAACTTCTCCGGCCCGCCTCCCACAGGTGGCACCCCAATGGCAGCAGTCTCGAGAATATTATCGTCCACTGTGTTACAAATGCGCTCGATCTCAAGCGAGCTTACCTGCAGCCAAACACAATATCCCGATCCATAGGCCATAGCTTTCAGAAAGGAGAGATCAGAGCATGACTAAGGTGCTAAATTTCATAGCAAGTGTAAAAGAACTTAGAATGACTTCACTTGACTATATATGTTGTGTTTATAGCTTCTAGTGTATGAAAGCAGACCTTGATACCGCCAAGATTCATAGTATCATCTGCTCGACCATGTGCACGATAATACCCTCTACAAGTACGCTCAAAGACGTCTCCATGCCTTCTCAGTATCTAAGTAGAAGCAAGAAATAACAAGCAGCATTGAATGTATAATATACATACAACAGCAAAGATTACCATGATTATTCTCTTACCTTTCCATTCCAAACAGGCATTCTTTGAAGTATATCTTGTAGTGGTCTGCATTCAGAACTGTGCTTGATGCTCCAAATATTAGGGATCCAAGTGCCAATTCACCAATTCCTGGAGCTTTGGGCACCTAGAGAATCGGAAATTATTTCTTTAAAAGGTGCTAAATTTCATGTAGCAGCAGCAGTGGGAGGTTATAAACTGTGAATACATAGCATTTAAAGATTCCATGCTGTAACATGAGAAATGTATTTTGTGACTATTTCATGTTCACCAAACGAAATTTGATATATAGAAACTCGAGTCCTTTCCTAGAATAGAATATACTAACGAATAAACCTTATCCATTAAAGTCACAGCCTACGAAATAGGTGTTGGACGGAGGTCAGTAAGGGCCAAGTTCAGCAGCATGTGGTTAGGGGGATTGTTGGGCGGAGGCCGGTAAAAGGCCAAGTCCAGCACCCTGGCTCTTGAAAATATGATGACGGTCTATAAGGAAATAAAGTTGTTCCTTCACTATTAACTAAAGCTTTTGACGTAGTGGTAAGCGCTTGATCCTATTGATTAAAAACCAAAGGGTTATGTCTGTCTATAGGTTGTGTCTGTTTATAAATAGGTGTCCACGCCTTTAAATCTTCCAAATTCAACACTAACAAGTGATATCAAAGCCAGGCCACGGGTTTGATTCCCAGCAAGAGATGAGGAATTGATCCTAACAAGTGGTATCAGAGCCGGCCAATAAAAGCTTCAGCACCCTGGCTCTTCAAAAATGTGATGGCGGTCTATAAGGAAATAAAATTACACATTCGCTACTAGCTATAGTTTTTGACGTAGTAGTAAGCGTTTGATCCTAACAATAGGAGACATGCATAATGTGAAGTTGGAAGGCACTTACAATAGGAAATCCATCCTCGCCAAGAATGAAGAGACTACAGCCCATAGCTGCTGTGCTAAATGCTGCCAAAGCTTGGGGCTGCAACAGTGAACCAGTTACAAAGCCACCACCAATCTCTGTACCACCACAATACTCAATCACAGGTTTGTATCGAGCTCTTCCCATGAGCCAGAGGTATTCATCCACGCTGGACGCCTCACCGGTGGAGCCAAAGCGACTACCACATTCATGAAAAAGTCATATATGTATGACGTTTAACATAATCACAGAGACACAAAAGAAACCAAAGGAGACTGGAGAAATAGTAAACAAATGTTCGGTATGAAGAAAAACCAATCTCAAATATTACAATCACATGTACCTACCGTATGGTTGACCAATCGAAGCCAGCAGTACAATTTGTAGTTTTCCATGTCCTAACGATACTTGGGATCACTCCCAGCATAGTTACTTTAGCATCCTACAAAAGTGTCAAAACAGCCAAAACTTTAAATCAGTAGTTACATAAAGATTTTCCAAATATTCAAAATTCAAGCATTTGGGATGTTTTAACATATACTTTGCTGGTGTTATGATTATTGGGATTTAGAGCTTACAATTAATATTACCAAAGTGTATATATAGTGTGGAAGAATTCAAATACAACTTTTCTTTCTTCTCCCTGCCCATACCCACTAAGGTTAGACACACAAGGATTTTTGGTTCACTTCATTTTCAGCTGGATCAGCTGACATTGGGATTGCATTCCTTCATTTCCAATCCTCAGTACAGAAATGATATCCACAATTGACAGTAAATTGTGTTCCAAAAAACAAATATAAAATAAAACAACGGTCCTGGCCCCAGACCTCCAAGTAGTTTATGGTTCACTGCTTATTTTAGTGAGGACATGCAATAGAGAAATAAGAATCAACAAACACATACAGTACACAGCAGGGGTGATACAATTTTTTTCTGTTTGGATGAGCTGAAAACGGGATTGTGATTCTTTGTTTCCCAGTCTTTGATGAAGAACGGAGACCAACTGTTGAAAAGAAACTGTGCTCAAAAGGGAAAAAACTGTTGGGCGAAGGCCAGTAAAGGGCCAAGTCTGGCACCCTGCCTCTTGCAAATGTGGCAGTATAAGAAAATAAAGTTGTGTTTTTGCTACTAGCTATAGCTTTTGGCGTAGTGGTAAGCATTTGGGGGATGGGGAATTGTTGGGCCGAGGCCGGTGAAGGGCCAAGTCGCCAAGTCCAGCACCTTGTCTCTCGAAAGTGTGGCGATATAAAAAAAAAATAAAGGTGCGTATTCACTAATAGCTATAGTTTTTGGCATAGTGGCACAGTTCACTGCTTTCTTATTAGCAAAGCAAAAGAGTAAGAATCAACAAAAAACAGATACACAGTGTTATAGAATATTCTGTGTGATTGAGTATCCCATATTTTAGGAAACTAAATATTGGCACCATATCAGTTTAGAACCAGCCTGTATTTAAGGAGTGGTTGACTAACCCTAAAGACATACAGAAAGAGAGAGCTACACAGAGGTATCTTCTCACTGCTTTAACATGGTAATAGAGCCAGGGTGATAGTTTTTTTTTTCCGGCGTCTCCTGTCATCACCGCCGGTCCACCGCCACTCGCCGTCGTCCGGCGACCTTGCCTGGAAAATTTCAAGCCCAGCCGACCTGCGCGTGAGCTCCACGCGCCACCGACATCTACCGCCGCCGCCGCCACGCGCCGGCACGTGAGGGGTCTCCGGCGACCGGAATTTTTTCCGGTCGGTCTTCCCAGGGTCGCCTGAGTTCGGGGGTCTCGGTTCCGGGCTCAGTTTGGACCAATTTCGCGTCGGTATTTTCGGTTCTAAGGTCAGGTTGTTTCGTAACCCTTCGGCTCCGTTTTTTGAGTGATTTCTGATCTGTTTGCGGTCATATATTTGTGGGTATGGCTAGGAATACGTCTGTGGTTGTCACTGATATAGTTCCTGTTAATTCTAAAATCACGGATTGTAAGCTTAATGACTCTAATTACTTGGAATGGATTCATGTCATTAAACTTTATCTTACTAGTTTGGATAAGAGTGACCACTTATCCAAACCTTTGGCTGACCAAGATGCTTCTTGGGTCCGGGATGATGCCCGTTTGTTCCTGCAAATCCGTAATTCCATTGATGAGGGAATTGTTGGGTTCATTAGTCATTGTGCCTCTGTTAATGAGTTGATGGAGTATTTGGAATACTTATACGCTGGGAAAGGGAATATCACTCGTGTTTATGATGTTTGTAAATCCTTTTTCTGTGCTGAAAAACATGATTTGTCTCTCCCTGCATACTTTATGGAATTTAAGAAGACTTATGAGGCAATTAATCAGCTTATGCCATTCACTGCTGACATTAAAGAGCAGCAAAACCAGCGTGAACAATTGGCTGTTCTGAGTTTTTTGGCAGGTCTCCCTTCTGAGTTTGACACGGCGAGGTCTGCAATTCTTAGTAGTTCTGCAATCCCTTCTCTTGCTAATGTTTTTCCACATCTGAGTCGATCGGTGCAATCGCAACCTAGTATGCCTGAGGCTACCATCCCATCAAACAATGCTCTCGTTGGCCGTCATCCTCGCAAGTGGGAATGGGAAAAATTCCCAGGGATTCACTTCTGGTGGTATTGTGTGTCATTATTGCCATAAGCCTGGCCACATAAAAAGGGACTGTAGGAGATGGTTGAGGGAGAAAGGAAATCCAACTGCTAATGCTCATCCACGACTGAGGCGTATTCCAAGTTGATCACTGTATCTGCTGACGAGTTTGCCAAGTTCTCTCAGTATCAAGAATCTCTTAAAGCGTTCCATCCTCTTCAGTCACTGCTATTGCCTGACTTCAGGTAATCGCAAACTACGTGCCTTCTCTCCACTCCTCCTCCCACAGTGGGTTATACGACCTAACGGTGCCAACGGACTACATATGAACACAGAGAGTAAAAGAGAAACTCGGATAGTAAGCTAATTTCTCCCGGCTTTCTCTCGCCCCACCCAATAGTGTCCCCAGAACACCACCACCACCAAACGCCTCACCAACAATTACGCAAAACAGGATAAGGTAATGTAGACCAAAGAACCAACCCTCTAGGAGGAATAGATAGACAGGAGATACAGAGATGACATCAATTACGCCAATCCCTTCGCATGTCTATCTTTATACTCTTATTTCGTTATGTTTTCTTTTTTTTTCTCTGATAATCGTACTTTGTTTTTTCACCTTGATTATTTTTTAGATTTTTTTTTTTTTCCCTCTTGGTAGTATCTTCTGCTGCATTTCTTTTCTTTTATTTAGATTTCTATTGTTATTTTTGTTTGTGTATATTTTTTTATTCAGATCTATTGTTTTGCGACCATGTGTTTTTCATACAGCTGTGTGTGTATATCTGTCGGTTTTTCAGTTTGTCTATTTTTTTTCTCTGTATACTTTTGTTTATCGTACGCTTAACTGTTCTGATTACGTGTTCTTCCAACACCCTGATATTCTCTGTCTTATCCTATCAGGATCTTCGCTATGACGAATAGGGTTTGGTAAGCGGCGCGAGGTCCTGGCGGGCCTCAGTACGTTCTTCGACCCCCACGACACCGAGGCGGGAAGCACCCATTCGCATTTTCGGGTGCTTGTCACTCCAGTAGCGAAGCTCATTGGCGATTTGGCGGCACTCCTTCCCCCTCGAAACCCCTGTGTTCGAAGAAATTGCTGTCCGCAATTTCTCAGACCGTTTTCCTTCTTTCCACATCCTGTGCAGTCGTGTCACTTGGTCCAAGACCACTCCGGTCGTGCCTTTGAGTCCTAGGAGTTACAAACGAGCTCACTACGCGTCCTTGTTGAGTTACGTGCATTCTGATTATTGTTGGGGTCCGATGTTTCTGCTGACCGTCTACGAACTCAGGCTTTTAGTATCTTTGTTAGTTTCGCTTGTTGACGGATCTTTTTCGAATAACATGGTTATAGTCCTCGAATGAAGTCTCGTTCTGAACTTTTTGAGGCTGGATTTTGTGGGATTCCTGCGTTGAAATTCGAGACTCAATTTGGTGTTCTTGTCAAAATTTTACGTAGTGACAATGCTAAAGAATATTTTTCGCTCCCTTTTGTCTCTTATATGCGTAAGAAGGGTATGTTACATCAGTCCTCTTGTGTTGATACACCTTCTCAGAATGGGTCGCTGAGCGCAAAAATCGCATTTGCTTGAACTGCAAGGCCCCTTGATGTTTCAAATGGGGGTTCCCAAGCACTTTTGGGCTGATGCCGTTTCCACAGCCCGTTTCTTGATCCAATCGGATGCCCTCTGCGGTCTTGGCGTGGGAAAACACCTTTCTACACTCTTGTTTTCCTTCAAAGCCTTTGTTCAATGTTGACCGCCGCGTATATTTGGTTGTGTATGCTTTGTTCGGGATGTCCGTCTCCATGTCACCAAGTTAGATCCGGAAGTCTTTGAAGTGTGTGTTTCTTGGATATTCCCGTGTGCAAAAAGGGTATAGGTGTTATTCTCCTGAGCTTGGAAGGTATCTTGTTTCCATTGATGTTGCCTTTCATGAGGACGTCCATTTCTTTCCTTCACCCCAGAGGCCGTTCATAAGGGGAAGAGGAAGATATATTGATGTATACGGTCACGGCGTCTGTTCCTTCCCCTGTTCCTACCTCCTTGTCTTACATGTGTATTTTCGTCGACCTCGGCCTGACACCACTCGTACCGGCACCGCCTCCCCTCCCTCTCCAGATTCGGCTACCATGCCTGCACCACCTCTGTGTCATCCTGATCCAGTCTTAAGTTGCTTGGAACCGTCGCCTTGCTTACCCGGAAGGTAAGCGTAGTTGTTTATCCTATATCCTCTGTTGGCATCATATGATAGGTCATACCTGCCTCGTGTTCTCTGTCATTGCTTCCCCTTCGACTTCCTTATTTCCATTCTAAACGTGTTAAGGAAGCGCTTGTCCCATCCTGGTGGACGAACATGTCATGATTGCATGAGATGGCACGCCTTTGGTCAAAACGGTACTTGGGAATTGGGTCACGTATGCCCTGCAGGTAAACAGAACCTAGATCGCGGTTCATAAAGTGG
>VALG01002838.1:0-11589 GCA_009835305.1 Ipomoea purpurea
CCACTTTTAAATTAACCTAATATATAAATATATATTAGGAATCTTAAATCCAAACTTCTCATGGTAAAGCAATAAACAACAAGAGGTAACCCCCCCCCCCCCCCCCCCCAAAGTCGGATTGTTGGTCCCAGTGAGACTTAGGGTAAAGTCTAGAGGGTGAGTGAATAGACTTCTATAAAATTTTGAAATTTTTTCGTAGGTTAATGCAACTGAGAGGTAACTTTTAACTCCTTGCCAGAATGCACAACGGAAATATTTATTAACCCTTTTAGAAATTCTTTGCACGTTGTTTTAGTCTTATCAAATTTTTAGATTTGGTGAAATTATACAAAAGTATAGCAGTAAATATATAAAGAGTCCACTTTCCAACTAGCTTTTTCTTCTTGTTTATGTAAAAGGTCTATTTTGTTTCTGGCTTGTTTTTCTTCACCGTCATCTCATCCTTGTCCTCCCAATGGAAACTCCCAAAACGAACCCGTCCATGTAAGCCATCAGATCCACGTAATAAACAGTAAATACGTGGCTAAGTGAAAAGAGTTAGGATCACCAACGGCTTCCCAGGCCATAGCTTTGATTCTTGATCACAGGGAACTTCGTTGCAAGAAGTTCCTCGGCTGCTGATAAAACTGCGTAAGGTTTCAGTTAATGTATTTTCTCTCCACATTCTCTCAGTGCTCTTAGAATTAGGTGTACTGATAGTACGAGGCCAGGTGAGAGGGATTAGGGGGTCTAAATATACCTACTCGCCATCAATCGTAGGTAAACCAATTACTTAATCTGACTAAGTTCTAATACTTTAGTCTAAGCTATTGAATTTGCACCATTAATTACTATTGTTATTATATAATATAGATTAATTAATAATAACAATTAGGAAAACGTTACATTTCCCCACTTGGTTCAAATGCGGTAACTTAAAAACGGATTGACACCAATCATAAATGATATGTCCTCCTTAGCGCAAAGTATATCGCATTATATCAAAGCAAATTGATTTAGTACTTTAGGTAATCAAACTTTAATGAAACAAACCATATGTTCATTTCAAGTCCACTGAAGTATATTTTCTTATTGAGATAAACTGAATTGTGTACACACTCAAAGAAAATCTGAAGTTTGAAGAAACACTGAAGTGCAAAAGAATTTCATTATTCAACTGAATGCATATACAAATTTACAAAGAGGACGAAAGTCCTATTTTCTTAATCAGATCCTTAAATTTAAATGGAGGCATGCTTTTAGTCAAGGGATCTGCTAGCATCAACTCAGGTTTAATGTGTTCAATGAATACAACTTTATTCTTGACACGCTCCCTAATGGCTAAGAACTTGATGTCGATGTGTTTACTTCGACTCCCACATTTTTTCGTTCTTAGCTAGGAAGACTGCAGCTAAGTTTGTCACAATAAACTTTAGTGGCTTAGATATAGAATCCACAATTCTAAGTCCAGAGATGAAATTCTTGAGCCAACACCTTGCGAAGTAGCCTCGAAACAGGACCGAACTCGGCTTCCATGGTAGAAGTAGTTATTAAGGATTGTTTAACACTTCTCATGAAATAGCCCCACGGCCAATATGAAGACGTACCCGGAAGTTGACCTCGAGAATCAACACAGCCAGCGAAGTCCGCATCAGAATAACCAACAACATCCAGGATGTCCGTCTGGCCTAAAACCCATTGAATCTTTAGTACCTTTGAGATACCTTCAGAACTCTCTTCACAGCTCCCCAGTGATCCATGCCCGGATTATGCAAGTACCGCCCAAACATACCGACGACCAAAGGCAATGTCAGGCCTTGTACAAACTTGAATATAGCCAAGACATCCAACCGCTTCAGCATATGGAATATCCTTCATACGCTCCTTTTCCAAGTCATTCTTAGGACATTGGTCAAGAACTAAACTTATCCCCTTTTGCGATGGGAGCAAACATTTTAACATTTTATGCATCGAAATCTCTGCCATAAAACTTTGTTAATTAAGGTTCCTGCGATAGCCCAGTATACCCCGGGACTATCCCTATGAATCTTTATGCATTGACTAAGATGCTTCACCATATCTTTCAGTATAAAATTTTTGGGCAAGGAACTGTTTCACGTTCACGAAGATCCCCACCTCATTAGTGGCGAGTAGGATATCATCCACATAATAAAACAAGGTAAATGATTTACTCCCACTAACTTTCTGGTATATCAAGGATCTAACAGGGATTTCAATGCAAACCAATGAATGAAATGACCCCGTCAAATTATAATCCTACTGACGGAGGCTTGTTTTAACGTATACGGACTTCCTAATGCCTACACACAAATCCTTCACCCCTCATAGAAGAGAAACTTCAGAGTTTCATATAAACTTCCTCTTCTAGATCACCATTTAGGAAGCGGTTTTTCACATCCATTTGTTGCAACTCAAGGTTAAGTGTGCAACTAAAGCCAGAATGATTCGAGAGAATCTTTCTTTGATATCAGGAGAAAAAGTCTCTTGTAATCAATTCTTCCTTTTGAGTAAGATCCTTAGCAACGAAGTCTGGCCTTGAACTCTCCAATGTTACTAATGAGTCTCTTTTGTTTTTAAATACCGCATTAGCAGGCCAAATGGCTTGGCCCCATTAGGAACTCAACAAGGTTCAAATCCATTACTCTTCATGGAATTCATTTCATCTTTCTGGCTTCTAACCACAAATCGGACATTGCACAATTCGTAGCTTGTGAAAACGTTATGGGATCTCTTCAGCTCCAATGTCAGATCTTGTTAGATAGAACGTAAGTACTCGGAACTGCCGAAGCCTACCCGAGTAGACCGTCTTAATGTTGTAACACGCAGTACCCTTGTGAAGGTTGTGGCGCAATTTCCTTCAGGAACTGGATGAAGTTCTTGAATTGGTTCAACTTCGTTGTGCGGGTTCAGGATCATTGCTGAAATCTGCATTTGGTTCACCATTTGGGCTCGAAGTCTAGTCAGGAGGTTGGTAATCTTAACTTGTTCTTTCCAAATGGTATGTTTCAACAGCTTGTGGAATCTCAAGTAATGGGTATGTAATGCAGGCGTTGACTGAAGGCGCGTTGCGTATAAGTGCAACTCCGTTAGATTGTACGTTAAGGCAAGAGTCAAATGTCAATAAAGACTAAGTCCTTAAATCGATCTCTCCCACTGATCAAGGTCATCTTCAAGAAATTTAGCAATTCGCTCGATTCGCACTATCCTAGTTGTATGTTTGGACATAAAACCTATAACCACTTAGAAGTACTGTGGCATCACCCATATAAAGAACACTATCGTCTCTAGGGTCTAAGTTTTCTTTTCATGTGGTTATAAATCCCCACCTCCGACGGACAACCAAACACGGGCCATATGAAGCG
The DNA here is from genome assembly GCA_009835305.1 of Ipomoea purpurea. Classification (NCBI taxonomy): domain Eukaryota; kingdom Viridiplantae; phylum Streptophyta; class Magnoliopsida; order Solanales; family Convolvulaceae; genus Ipomoea; species Ipomoea purpurea. The sequence goes on from VALG01002838.1 coordinate 3,363, forward strand.
AACTCGGTTTCCAACCTCCTGAAAAGCTCAAAAGGTGTCTTGGAGATCCGCCTGGTCGAACCGGTTTAATATATACGTTGCGTCTTGAGAGCGTCGTCCACAATAGTATTTGGAAGTGGGGTTGCTAGCATACTCCTGCACCTAATGTCCAAGAAGATCGATTCTTCTTTCAGCACACCCCATTTTGATCGGAGGGAACCCGGCATCGGTGTATTGGGCAACATCCCATTGCTCTTGAAGAAATTTAGCAAACGAACCTAAAGCTTAGTCATTTTCTGTGTATTCTACCATAATGATTCACGGCACCTCTGTCTGCGTAGTACTAATTTTGTACTGTTCTCTTGCAATTGGTTTTGCAACTTCAGCCTTAAAAAGGTTTTAAAGGCTACAAGCTCATACTTATGATGAAGATAAATAACATAGGTAAATCTAGAGAAGCTCTTATAAAGGTAATGAAATATTCAGTGACCCTGCATAATCCATATCTGTGACAGGCATATGTCTATATGAAATTATCTCTAACAATGTTGACCTCCTATTGGCCCTTCTTGACTTGTTAGTCTGGCTTGCTTTTATGCACGTCTATACAACGTCTCAAAATCAGTATAAGTCTACGAGTACAGAAAGACCTCCATCCTTTACCACCTTTAATGCATTCAAGTGGAGATGTGATCACCAATCTCCGATGCCACAACATTGAAGATTTATCATTAACACACAACCGTTTGGTGGCCAGTTGAACATGTAAGGAATCATAACTTGCACGTTTTGTAAGTGAAGAAATAGAAGCGCGATTGAAAAATGTAGCAATTTCCAATCAGTAGATTATACAACAATTTAAAATAAAATACTTGTCTGAAAAGTAAACTGAATCCCAAAGGTACAAGTTCTCGCAATGGAAACAAATTTCGTGAAAAAGTGGTACGTAAAATGTCCTTTTTAAATTCAAAACGAAGCAGCTTTCTAAAACAGTTGCAAGTCCGCTACAGCTTCAACGGCGAGCCCCATCTTATTTCCCGGAGAAGATGTTTCGCTCCACTTGACATCGTGTCTCAGATTTTGATACCTGTAAAGATTTGCTATGTGGATTGTTGAACAGAATCAAATCCCCAGTGGTTAGGCATTAACGTGCTGACATATTGGTATTCAAAACAGACAAAGAGAGAGAGATCAACTTTCTCAGACATCCACTTCTTAAACTCGCCAGTCTTCTTCATAGTGCCCCTGTCTTCTTACAGAAGAAGCCTTTCTGTGCTTTCTTAATTCGGGTCTGAGGGGAATAATTTTTGCTTTCCCTTTAGCTGTATCAGGTGGCGCTTTCCAGCAGATATTCCTTAGGCTTGGCTATAGGCAAGGCATGACATTCTCTCCCTTTTTGTTCCTGGCGTAGTCTCCTTCTTCTTGCACACACTTATAATAAGATCATTAATGAGAGCCATTTTCTTGCTGTGTGTTTAAGGCATTTTGAAAGGTGCTATATCAGTGAGGGAGAGTTGTTGAGTGCAAAATGCACTAACAAAATGAGTCGGCAGCTTGTCTTCAACTCTGTCAAGCTGTGCGTAATCACTTAGTTGGGGCATTATGTGACTGCGCACACCATCGCAGGAGAAAAACTGAAGGGAGGTGACTGCATTATTAAGGTGGCTGCTAGGATTCTGTCAGAAGTTTCATACTCTTGTCAATGGCCTCAATACACTCACTTTTTTTTTTTTTTTTTTTTTTTTTTTTTTGAGCGGTTTTTTAAGTGTCATCAACCGTGCGACGTTATATTATAGGAACACGAACTGAAAAAAAAAAAAAAAAAATGAAAAATACAGGCGATTGGATGTTTCCCACAATAAGGCCAAAGGTCTTGGCTTCTTGAGGAGCGTCGTCGGCGGTTATACCGGGGGGCCTCTGAATTTGGAAACCAGCATAGTCCATCTCTTTCATGCCAACAGTAGATCAGGAGTGAATGCCCTCCATTGGCTATAATTATTAGCAGTAGCATTGGAACATGGATGGGTGAGCTTAGTTGGGGTAAATTCTGAAGAATTTATTTGATGAAGTTGGTTAGTTTTTGATTTCGAGGCATAATGAATAAAGTGGCTATTTTGCAATGCAAATTATGCAAAAGAAAACTCCAAATGCATAAAAATGTGCCTGTGGGGCTAAATTTTTACGCAGAATGAATTTACAAACTGAATGGTGAAAACCAGAAGGGTACGGTTTGGGTGTTTCCACCCTTGATGACAAAACTACCGAAACTATATGCCGATAATAATCCCTGTGGGCAATTATGATATAGTCTGGCATTTCATCCTAATCAATCTCAATACACAATTGCATGTGGGCTAATGTTCGCCATATCATATAGAATTAACACAAGGATATTGCAAACTCTTTATAGGTAATCGATAACAATTGAGGCATTAACAGATGCTGTGGCTACTCTTTAATTACAAAACGTAATCACTTCAAAAGGGAGTTTAACAGCTAGCAAACAAAATTAACCAAACTGATAGACAATCTTGTATCACTCAGGGAAAGTTGTCGTGAGAAGCTCGGTTATAATACAACTCCTTAGGCAGAGTAAAGCGTTGCAAGGGGACTAGTAGGCAACAAGGGGCATTTAAGCCAGGCCATAAAGAACTAGTATACTCCTAAGAACTTCCTAAGTCATGTATTCTCATATTTGAAGTAAAGATTGTTTGGATGATATAATATAGTAAAAAAAAAAAAAAAAAAAAAAAAAAAAAAAAAAAAAAAAAAAAAAAAAAAAAAAAAAAAAAAAGCTGTGGATAATGTGATAGGCTTTAAATTGGGTAAAACTAGAACATTGTTTACTTTATGTGCTTGTTTAAATGGCTTTAGAAAAGACAGAGCGGGCAAATAGACCAATGAGACACTAATAACATGCTTAAGTCTAATCCTTAAAAGGGCCTAAATTCACTAAAAGGCCTATAACATGCTTAATATGGCATATAATGATCAGACCTAAAGGCTCTAGATGCATACTTTAAAGAACATGCTTTTCTAAACATATGCATAATTATAACAATCAAATAATTAAGCAATAACAATAAAACATGTTCGGGTCCGATTATGATAGTATAACTCATGCTCAGCAATTAATATTGCAATACGCATACCAATTAAACTTGAAATTCAATATTAAATAAAATTCCAACAAAATGAGAGCAGAATATTTGATCGAATTTACATTGTAATATTAACTTTAGGTAAAAAAAAAAAACCATATGAATAAACCATAAGAAGAAGCTAAATATGATGAAGAGAAAAAAGAAAAAAAAAAATTCTGCAAGCCCAAAATTTTAGGCCCAATTTTCTGGCAAGTCCAAAGCAAAATTTTTTTTTTTTTTTTTGGAGCCTAGTCTGGCCGAATATTGGGCCAGACCCGGCGCAAAAAACCAAGTCTCATCATCTTCTTCATCTGCGCAGCGCGTACAGAGTCGGAGACGAAGCGGAGAACAGGACTGAAGCGGAGACGGAAAGAAGTAGCGGCGGAGAGGCCGGGAGGACCGGCTCCACCACACCGCCACCGTCGTACTGCCGCACGCCTCACCCTTGTCTTCGCCGCCGGCCACCTCCGTGCCATTGAAGGAGACAGTTGGTGGCGACACTATCGGGAGCAACCCCAGTGCCGGCTACCACCGCCGGCCTTGACGGGAGTCGGCCTGCGCCAGCAGAGGGTGTGCCTCGCCGGCGAACGGAATCCGGCGAGTACTCCCTCGCCGGCGAGCGGAAAAACGGCGAAGAGAAAAAAAATGTTGCGCAGAGTTTACGGGAAAAAAAAAAATCTGGGTATTTTTTTTTTTTTTTTTAACTAAATGCGGAAAAAGAATACACAATTTTTCCAGCAGCCCAACACAATTGCACAGAGCATACATATTCTAAATATACATGAAAATATGAAAATATAGCATATGTAAAAAAAACTGAATTGTGCAATTTAAACAAGGCTAGGCAGAGATAAAATTGGCTCTTGATACCAATGTAAGCACATGATCCACGTAATAAACAGTAATACGTGGCTAATGAAAAGAGTTAGGATCACCCAACCTCCAGCCATAGCTTTGATTCTTGATCACCAGGGACTCGTTGCAGAAGTTCCTCGGCCTGCTGTAGAAACTGCATAGGTTTCAGTTATTTGTTCTCTCACTTCCTCAGTGATCTAATAGGGTGTATGATACGTCAACTGAGCATGAGAGGACTTAGGGGTCTAAAATAACCTACATCCCAATCAATGTAGGTAACCAATTACTAATGCTGACTAAAGTTCTAATACTTAGTCAGCCTATTGATTTGCACCACTTAAATTACTATTGTTATTATATAATAATAGACTTAATAATAATAATAACAATATAGGGAAACGTTACAGTCCACACTCAACCCCTTCCGCCCACCGAACCAAATCCCCCATTGGATACAACCCCACCCCTCGAACATTACTCATGTGTATGCATGTCTTTCTGTCAAAGGCTTTGACTTGATCATTGATGAGGATGTCAACACTGAAGATGAGGGAGATTTCCGCTATGCACTCGTGGGAAGACTCCTCACAGACAAGATCATAAAGTTCAACATCATGAAAGCGACTATGAGGGCAGTCAGGCGTCCGGGCAAAGGTTTGGTGGTAACAGAGCTTGCTCCAAACTTGTTTCTATTTCAACTTTTCCATGAGGTGGATATGAACTGCATTCAGGATGATGGCCCTTGGGCGTTTGAGCAGTGTCCCTTGGTACTAGTGAAGCTTCAACCTGATGTCCGTCCACATGAGATGCAACTCGACACGACTGATTTCTAGGTACAAGTGTATGATCATCCACGGGGTTTCTTCTATGAGAAAGTTGTAATGGCAATAGTGAATCATGTGGGTAAGTTTATCCAGTCTGATAATAAAAATTTTGAAGGTCTCTGGAAATCATTCGTACGCATAAGAGTTTCAATAGATATCACAAAGCCCCTTATGGCGAAGATGAGAATTAAGCGAAAAGATGGCGACATGTCATGGATTTCCTTTAAATATGGAAGACTCCTGCATTTCTATTTCATTTTTGGAATCCTTGGCCACACTAAAAAGTTCTGCTACAAGCTCTTTGAATGTGTGAAACTTGATGACGAGAAACAATATGGAATATGGCTGCGTGCGGCGGGTCAGCGAGCTTCACCGGCGACAAAAACAAATGGCTATTTTTTGAGAACCCCTGTAAAATTGAATTAGGACAAAGTAGCGGCCAGAAGAAGGACACTTTCATGGTAGAGGGTAGTGGCGTACGAATTGCAGTACCACAGTCTGAGCAACAGATCATGCAGTGTACAGAGGCTGGCAGTAGGAGCGCGTACACTTTAAGTGCATAAAAATGCAGGTGGAGGGGGATGCGTCTATGTCTTCTAAAGTAGCTCAGAATCACGTTCACCAACCTAAAGATGATCTTGTTATCCTGGACCAAATGAGGAGAAGGATTGAACTCCAAAGCCCAATTTCAATGACAGCCCAAGAAACAGTCAACTTGTCTACCCCTAATTCCCTCCCAAAAAGCTTGCACATGGCGGGTCCTTTGAGCCAGGCCCGTCCAGAAAAATGAATCTCCTCTCTTGGAATTGTCATGGGCTTGGGAACCCAGCGACAGTTCAAGTATTAGTGGACCTTGTCCACAATAAGAAACCCAATGTCTTGTTTTTAATTGAAACTTTTGCTGGGCCTAATAAACTTCAACCCATTAAGACTAAGCTTAGTTTTACGGGTCTTTTCGTGGTTAGCAATGTGTGTCATAGGGGTGGTTTCGCTATGTTATGGAAGAAGGCACAGAAGTGGATATCAAATCTTATTCGGACAATCATATTGATGTAGAAATCTCACTATACTCGGGCGATGCAAGACGGAGGTTCACTGGCTTTTATGGGATTTTAGAACGACACCGACGACATGAATCGTGGGCTCTTCTGAAGCGCTTGTCTACCCTAAGCCCCCTTCCCTAGGTGGTTATGGGTGACTTTAATGATGTACTTAATGCTGAAGAAAAACGAGGTGGAAATCCCCAACCAACCAGATTGATTGTCAATTCCTGTGAGGCTGTTGAGTCTGGTGGATTGAAGGACTTTAGTTTTGGTGGTAACTAATTCACCTAGGAACGGGTGAAAGGTTCCCCGCATTGGGTTCAAGCTAAATTGGATCGTATTCTCGTTTCAGATGAATGGCGTGAACTTTTCAATCGAGCTAGCTATGACATCGTCTGTTGTAACACATAGGAGTGACCACCTCCCCCTCCACCTCCAAATTCAGCCATCAATTTCAATTGGGTGTAACCCTAGGTTTCGATTTGAGAACCTCTGGCTCAGGGAATCTCTTTGTAGGGAGGTCAATATGCAATGCGGTCAAACTCTCAAGGTTAGCTCCCCCGAGATCGTGTTGAGCGCTATGGGAAGGCGGATGAGACTTATCCTATTGGAGGAATTCGATGGAATGAACAAAGCATCACTGGGATGTTCGTGGGATTGCATTATTCAAAGCGGTGCATGGGGATACCTAAGAGTTCTCAACCAACAGAATGCTTACTGGAAGCAGAGGGAAAAACAATTCTGACTCAAGGAAGGTGATACCAACTCTAACTATTTTCATAATTCAGTTCGCAGATGCAAGCAAAACAACACCATTGCTTGCCTCAAAGATAGTAATGACCAGTGGGTCACTAGAGGTACTGATCTAGACAACCTTATCACTGTTTATTTCAATGCATTGTTTTCTAGTAGGGAAGGGGGATTTTGAAAAGTGTTGTGTTTGTCTCATATAAGGAATAGTATTTGTCTCATATAAGGAATATGTATTTGTCTCATATAAGGATTAGGAATATGAGTTTGTCTCATATAAGGAATAGGAGTGAAAGGGAGATTATATGCCTATATATATTGAATGTATCTTATCACCTGGATCACCATCACAAATAATAAGAGAATACTTTTCACTCCCGTGGATGTAGGCACATTGCCGAACCACGTAAATCTTGTCTTCTTTACTTTTCAGCCATTATTATATTTCTTGTTCTTATTAATCTCAACAAATTGGTATCAGAGCATAGTTGAGATGACAAGTTCAAGTACAAATTCGAGGTATCAAAATTTGATGGTACAGGGAATTTTGGGTTATGGCAGTCCAGGGTAAAGGATTTGTTGGCACAACAGGGTCTTCTCAAAACTTTGAAGGCGGAAAAGCCAGCTAATCTGGATGAGAATGATTGGGGGGATTGAAAGAGCGTGCGGCAGGAAACCATTCGGTTATGCCTGGATGATGGAATTGTGTATCACGTTATGGCCCTGGAAGACCCAAAAGAAATTTGGGATAAATTGGAAACTCAGTTTATGGAAAAATCTCTAACGAACAAACTGTATCTAAAGCAAAGGCTTTATGGGCTTAAGATGCAGGAGGTTCAGACTTGGTGCATCATATTAATGTCTTCAACCAGATAATCTCAGATCTGGCCAGGCTTGAGGTCAAGATTGAAGATGAAGACAAGGCGATGATCTTGCTATGTTCAATTACCTTTTTTCCTTTGAACATCTGGTGACTACTTTAACATACGGAAAAGCACGTTAAATACAGCGAGATCTCTGCGGCCCTGCAGGCTCATAATAAGCTCATGCAGAGTGTAGGAGATGGATCGTCTGTTGGTGAAAGCTTTATGCTAAAGGGGGTCAGATCGTGGAAGGAAGCAGTGAAGGATAATTCTGGAAGGAGAAAATCCAGGTCTAAGTCCAGAAATAGCAGGAAAATCCGGTGCTACGAGTGTAATGAGATTGGGCACATTAAGAGAGATTGTCCAAAGTTGAAAACACAACAAGAGCGGCGAACGTGGTGCATGCTGATGACTCAGATTATAGTTGAAGGTGATGTTCTAGCAGTTTCATCAAGTAAGTTTGTCAGATGCATGGATTCTAGACTCAGGGTGCTCTTATCATATTACACCTAACAGGGAATGGTTCACAACCTATAAGTCAGGTACTTTCGGTTCTGTTTTTCTGGGTGATGATAGATGTCATAATATCATAGGTATTGGTGATGTTAACATTCCAGATTATGATGGTATTGTCAGAACTTTGCATGATGTTAGACATATACCGGGGATAACTAAGAACCTGATTTCTCTTGGCAGTTTGCATGCTGATGGTTTTGTTCATAAGTCTGAGAGTGATAAGGAAACCATTAAAAATTAGTTAAGGGTGCTTT
>VALG01002839.1:0-31436 GCA_009835305.1 Ipomoea purpurea
TTTACTGATATAGTATGGTGCAAAGTTTGATCTTCGTGTTTTTTTCGTGCAGCCCTGCTTGTTGCATCGGCAACAGGTCGTGACACTGGGCCGGAAAATTCGTTTTCGGGCTCATACCACGTTTGAATGGACATAGTTCGTGCGCTTCGCGCAAACAGGTTACTTGAACTAGGTCAAACTTTGCATCGTAAAATAGGATGGGAGCATTTATTTTCTTTTGCTTATAGGCAGTGTAATCGCAGTCCAGGTTTGGGTTTGGACGGCAAAATTGTACAAAATGGATGAATGAGCATGATATCGGTGTATTGTTTTTTGCGCCCATGGTTGGTTACTCAGCTGCCTTTGTTAATTTAGTGCAGAGGTAATTACTTCATTGGGGTCTTTATTGGTTTGACTTGTTTTCGATGCATTTCATATAATGATCTTCCGAGGGATGCAAGAGACATCTATAAATTAAGAGTGGTGATTAGACTACTAATGTGGCAGTTGGTTCTCGGGAAGATTTTTCCGTTCTCCTGTGCAAAGTGCTCAGTTGCGAGCACGCGCATTGCTGATATGTACCTGCTTGGTGATTCGCTGTCTGAGTTCAGGGCAATTCACGATCATGCATATGGAAATTTGGCTACGTAGGAATGACAGTCGATTTACGCTACATAAGTTGTGCTGATTGTTCGATTCTGTATTTTGTTTATCCTCTAAAACTAACTCTCTCTTTCTGTACGTACATATACCTCAATGTAATGTGGTGAGAGGTCAGTTGGGCACAGATATGAGTTGGTATATCAGGTATAGAATTGAGTAAGGGGAGGACCATTCGGTGTTTGTGCCTTGTTTTTTTCAGTCTTTATTTGGCCCAGTTTTGATTTAATCGGTTAGGGTATCCTGAGATGGTTGGGCTTTAGATACAAGCTGGTTTTGAAATTGCGCTATGGAACGGAGATTGAAGTGGGTAAAGGGAAGGGTTATGTTATTCTAGGAACTGTTTTTTGGTTGGATTCACTTAACTAGTAGTTCCGCTAACATTGACTTCTTTTAGTTATTCCTATTTGGTCTTGCAGATTATGCTTCATTCAACCTCAGGTTATTTTTGTTATCGTTTCCAGTTCATCAGACTCAGTCACGGCCAGGGGAGCGCCCGCAGCTCCATTTTTGTTGGGGGTATTACTATGAGAATAATTACCGCCTTAGTTCTACATAGTATTACACTGAGATGGTATCTCATTCAAAATATCATTTTTTGCTGAACACGTTTTGTTGATTGCCTAATGGTTTTATCTTGCCTGTCGTAGGGAACTTGGATTGCACACGTAAGAGGGTTTTGTCAAATGGTCCTCTATCTAAGCCACGTCATTATTCTCGACTTGGGTGCATTTTATTGTATCGAGCTGCCTTAGAAAAAAAAAAGAAAAAAACATGCGTGATGGTAGTCCGTCATTTTATAGGGCTGCCTTAATTGAATGATTGTTGTCATTTATCGTGGCAGGGAAATCCTGTTTATTGTGTGGTTTTAGTACCCAATGACAGATGTAACTTGTTTCTTTAGGAGGCTTGTTGAAGAAAGGGTATTACGGGATATATATTTTGGCGCTGCTGTTAGAAGATCTTTGAAACCGTTACAGTGGGCTTGTTGCAGTGTTGGGTTGGGCTTTCAATGGTGCGCATTTCTTGATGGTTGTTCTCTGGGAAAGAGAAACATTTATATATTGTTGGTTTTTTTATCGTTTTGTTTTATAGTATGATTTATTTTTGTTTTTGTATTTCGGAGAATTTAGAGTGTTGCCATCTGTGGTCCTCTCAATTGTTCTTGTTCAACGAGTGAATACTGTAGGTGTAGGGATTTGTATTGGCGATTTAGAGATGGGCAAACTATGATCTGACGTTTTCTCGATATGTCATTGTTGAGTTGCCTTCTATAATTTGTGAATGGGAAGAAGGCTAAATGTCGAATGGTCCATTTTTTTGTCTTGTTTTCAAAATAGCAGATGTCGATGGTATAGGGTCGTGTCCCCATGTGTTGTTTCAGCGCGATAGCGTTATTGTGAAGATTGTTTAATTTTGTAGGTAAGTCGTCTGCAGGTCGTCACATCTGACTTGTATTATGTCTAGGAAGCGGCGATTTTCTACTACATAGAGTGCATCTACTTCCAACTAAGTTGTCATATGGTTATGACATATGAATCTTTGAAAGCTAACAACTGATTATAGTTATAGGTTTATATATTCTGAATTATTTCTTTATTCCTATTCCGATTCCAATTCTGAATTTAAGTTTCCTGGCATATAATTTTGACTTCTCTAGAGCCAGATAGAGTGGGACCCACTTTGATTGCGGCAGGTAAAATTCAGGGGTCCCATCTCTCTATGTGTGGAAGTGACATCCACGGGTCACTTTACTCTAGTGTGAAAGTGCAGTCCTCTCTCTCATACTTGGCTCCTCTGACCCGAGTTGACCAATAGTTGTCTGGAATAAGGTTCTAGAGCATCTTGATGCATGGTTTATCCTTTTCTTGAAGATAGTTGACAGGAGATATATTTGTTGAGGGAGATATCCAAGCTGTTAGGCGAATGTCGGGTAGTAGGGTTAGAAAGGCGCCGAATCTTAGTGAGTGCATAACAAGTTTATGTGTCTGTAGTATGTTATCTTTATGTATGTTAGAGTAGACGCTAAACTGGGTTCGTTGTGTTCGAATGTTATTTCTAGGAGTCACGAAATTTGAGTCATGCGTTATGATTCATCCAATATATACCAATACCTTTGTATTTTTGAACACTAGTTTGGTGTTGTGCTAGGTTTGATGTGTGATGGATGACTTGCGCTTTTTCTATGTATCAGATTATGTTTCTATTTATTTGTCCTTCGTCTATTTTTAGTTCCGGTTGCATTTTAGACCGACTGTAAATTGAATCTCACTGTCGGCGCGACCTTCCCCATGCCGGTAGAGATTATATGCTTTTGAAGTAAACATGCTTCGCCGAATCACTGGAGTGGCTTCGGAGCCGTGATCAATGCGATGTAGGAAAGCTGACCAGCTGGACCCCAAACGCTGCCGCGGGTCACTCCCTCCTTCCGAAACAAGCTGTTACCTGGTCCTATTTACGGATGTGTTCGCTTTATGTGACCGGCTCGTGAGCCTCCAAGCGCCAAGAGGGAATAATCTCTGCTCAGGGTTCCAAGTACAAAAAAAAACGATGTTCTTTTCTTGTGAGGTTCCAAGAGTGTTCTTCTTTTAGCTTTGCACTGAAAGAGACGACTACAGTTCGAGTTCCTCATGATTGCGCAAAAACGGTCAATATATAGATGGCGGACCAAATTCGTTGTAAAATTGCAAGAAGGATTAATTGGTGAATTGTAAAGTCCATGGACCTTGTGAGTTCAGCTTAGTGTGGCAGGAGCCGGTTGTGTTTCGCCGTAATCGATAGGGCTTAATCGTACTTTGGCAGGTTAGAGTTCGGTGGATACTTTGACTAGGTTATTTTATAATTTTTTATTTCTTGATTCTGTGTCAATGGTTGACGAGTTAAAGTTGAGTGTTGATATTCTAGATTATCAATTTTCTTAAATTAGCTTTCAATTTAATTATAAATGATCCTTAAATATTGTTGTTCTAAACTTTCTCATAAGTTTAAATATTTATTTAGTAAATATTAAATATAAGCGTAATATATAAAAGGTGACTTGTTGTTGAGTGAGCAAATTGTGTTTATAAACTTAATACAAATCCTTTAAATTTAATGTTTACTAAATTGTTATATATTTAACTGAAGATTAAATTTGAAATTAAAGACAAAAATTAACAAATGTTTAAAAGTTTAGAAACCATCATCAAATTAAAAGAAATAAAAAATTGAAAATTGTCAATAGTTAAGGGATCATAATCATGTATTAAGTCTATAGGATTTAATAGCTGTAATTAACTCAATCTTTTGTAGAATTGAATATCCTCATAGAGTAGATGAATATTTATTAAGAAGTAGTAAGTACGAATCCATGATCGGATCTCAGTTGATTACAACCACGTGCGCAATATATGCTCTTGCACATAAAGAGTGATGTGTATGGTGTGCGATAATGGGGGGATGGGATCTAGTTGCCCTCCGGCAGCCTTCATATAGGCGAGATAGATATCCTGCTTTGCGCTTAGTTGGTCGTCGAACTGCGTATGGACTGCTCGCTTGGTATCATTCTTCGACCGCTCGCATCGTCGCGCTATATCATCAGTCGCATATTACGTAATTCATCAGAGAACACGTACTCTCGGATCAGCGTTGTAGGCTCGTCAAAACTCGAAATCGAAATCGAAATCGACGGGAGGGTTATTGCAGGGATGTGAGGCATCCTGAATCGCAAGGAAGCAGGGCGGTGCATCTTGACGTGGTGATAGGCGTGGTCAAACGGAAACTGGCGCTCCCGTAAGTTAGGGCGCAGGATCACGGCGGCGGTGCACGTAGCCGCCGGAGTGACGATGATCGTGGAGGCTCTTAACGCACTTGGGAAGATCCTTGAATCAACAGCCTGTTCTTAAACACTCCTCCCTTTCTCGCCCATAGCAATGCTACACGAACCAGGTCCATGCTTTCATCATCTTCATCTGCCTCCCCCTTTCTCTGATCTTTTTGTTTGTTGCTCAATACCTAATATACACTAAAAGTATCAGGCTTTTGGTAGATTGCTTTTCAGTTATTTCCCTTTTTGTAGACAATTGAGAGCTGTAGAAGATAGTGAAGGAGGAGAGGCCCTGATAAGCCTATAATATATTATTATATATATGTGACTAACATCTTAGAAATAAGTTATAGATATAAAATACTAAGTATACTGCGGATTGATTTGTAATATTTATACTTAACGTTGCAGTGCAGCATAATGGGAACAAGGAGGATGCAGTTGTTATAGCTGGAACCTTGAGAAACTGGGCTCACACGTTTCCCGAGGGAGGGGCAGCAAGCCTGGCCCTTGTAGGTTCTCGTCCGCCCCTGGTTTTTATTTATTATTTTTTAAACTGGCGAAGGAATTTTGAGTTGTGGGTATTATGATTATATCTTCAGTCTGTGTTGGGTGTGCCCGGAAGGGTAGTGAAGCGGATTTGTGAGTATTTGGTGGTGTAGACCAAGTCAGGTGAGTAAAGTGATAGACGTCTGTAACAAGTATGTTAGGTTGCGATGTCAATTGGTGCGGGTGGGGATAGGAGGTGATGTGCTAGTGGTTGCTGCCTCGGCTGAGTGGGTATATCCGGCGGGGTGGGTAGTTAGTGAGGTAGGGGTTTTTCAGGAACTGGTCACTTTATTTTCGAGGAAGGTTCCTTTTTATTATAGTATCTATTTTTCTTTTGATTCTTTTTATTTAAGTTTCTTTATATTAAATGGGAGGTATACTTGTACTGGTTCCTTTAATAGACAAACGAAAAAAGGTTTTTAGTTGTTATCGTTCAAAAATGAGGTAGAATTCAGTTGTGTGTAATATTGGTCTCTGGGGGGGAGTAATATAGAATTTGTGGTTGTGGGCTATTGGCAGCGCATGTTGGGAAGGTAGAAAATGTGGAGGACAACTGATTAAGGGGCGGGGCAGTGGGATCGCCAGCTTTTTTGTGGGCGGATGTGTGACTATTGGGTTTAATTGTTTGTTTGTTCCTTTTCTGGTTATGGTGTTATTGTGTGTATAGGTTTGTTTGCTGTCACTTTCGCAAAAATTGTGAAGAAATAGAAAACGATTCCGATCCCTTGTGCTAAATTTTGATTTTATATTTTACTTTCCCTGTCCAGCTGTCCTTTTGCCAATTTTTTTTATATGATAGTCCTAGTGATTTAGATGTGATTATCGTCATTTGGTTTATGAAGGGTTTGATTTAGTTTCTATCCTGGATGGGTTTCCTTTAGATTAATATTTTCCCCGTCTCATGTAGTGGCATTGTTATGGTGGTGAGTCAAGAAAACTATCCAATTAAGTGGACGAGCTTCCAATCAGATGTTGTCCTGGTTATTTGTGGGTTACTAATGATTAATGGCATACGGGTACTTCTTTTCCGTAGGGTGTTTTGTTGTGGCATTTACCGATTGGGGTCTGTACGGATGGAAGATGCAGGGTTTTGGCCCATGGTAATTTGCTTAGTTATGTTCTATGAAGGTAGTAGTATCGAAAAATTCTGACTCAGGAACAAAGATTTAAATGAAGATGCAAGCAGACTCGTGGAGGGGGGTATTTGTTGGCAGATATGTGCAAGATGATAATGGTGCTATCTTTTTTCCCGAAGCTAGGTAGTGCTGGTCATTCGACTTTATTTTTGCTGTCAGACGTGTGGGACTATGCATTGGTACTCAAAAGTCCAAACAGTATGAGGTGTTGCTTCTCTGAGTGTCTGTTCACTTTGTTCACTACCCGATAATCATGTCTGTCGTAATTCACTGCTATGTAGTTTTCTCCATTGAAGAAACGCGAGCGAGCTTCCATTCGCTGAGGCGAACTCCAACTGAGGTGCGGGTCCGACATAGGCGCCGACGAATGGCCGGATAAGACAGAAAACACGGTGGTATACGCAGGATCGAAAAAGAGGGAGTTGTTTGTAGAGCAAGCCCATGCCTCAGCTCAACACTATCAACTCCTCACTGCGCTTCTCATTCGCCAAATAGTGATGAGTGTACTCCTTTAATCGGGACGGGGAGGTCATCCTAATTAATTCACATCCCTAGGTTTGGTCTTGTAGTTAGCGTAGATTTGAAGTGCATGGTTCTTGCAGAGGTGGGGGTGTTGAGAATAGTTAGTGGCGGGACCGGTCGTATGATTGCTAGCAGTCTTCTTTTGTATTTTGCATGGGACAATTAGATTCATTCTTTATATGGTTTGATCTGTGAGAAATGGCTACCTGCTTTAGTTCGCCGGCGCTGGTCAAGATGACGCACTTGCACTTGATCAAAACAACTCAGTTCGGCGAGTCCTTCATAGGGTTTGCATTCCAGATCGTTTTTTTCTGTTTGCTTGCGGTGGCCTGGTGCGTTAGTATATGTTTGCTTATTGGTTCTCTTGGGATTTCTTTGCAGAGCGTAATTCCCCTCTATATTTGATGACTTGGGAGTAGTGAGTTAGTGTAGTTTCATACTTGCTGGAGTGTTCCTGTCGCTCTTGTTGATTTACTTGCTGAGATAGCTATGTCCCACGTGAGAGTCCAGTGTTTCGTTTGCGAATTAGTATTTTGGGTTATTGTTCGATTTCTTTGGGTTTGTATGCTTTGTGTGGTCTTATCCTCATCTCAACTGTCCGCTTCGTGTTTATAAGTTTGGCTGTGCGTTGGTTACCTAGCTTTGTAGCTGCTGTGGGTGTTCTTCGTCTTGGAAATAGTTGCTGCTTTGTGTCCCTGGTGATGTGTGTTGGCTCATGTTGGGCTGGATGTTCTTTTGTTATGGTGTTGAGTCTTTTGCACTGAGTAGCAATACGAAAGTTGTAATCGATCCGTTTGGGGTGATGTTCCATTTTTTGTAGGACTATTGTAGCCTCCAACGCAGTGATGGTGTATCGCATTGGGGCGCAAGTGAATACTTCGAGATGTATATAATTGTATGAAAGGATAGTTTTTAATTTTTGTGCATGATGATTTCTGCTATGCTCCTTTGTCCCGTTGTCGTTCGTATAAGAAGTTATATTCTTTAAACATGATACTTACAGGTGCTATAGTGCAAGACTTCGCAAAGGATGATGGAGGCTACCTTTTTTTTTTTCTTTGTTTGGTCTCAGGAATCTACTAATCAGAGTGGTTTGATGTACTTACTTTGTATGTTATCAGGCTGCTTGGGCATTAGGGAATGTTGCCGGTGACTCACCCAAGTGTCGTGATCTTTGCTTAATCATGGAGCTTTGATGGCACTTTTAGGACAATTTAATAAGCATGTAAATTGTCAATGGTGCGGAATGCAACCTGGACATTAACAATTTCTGTAGAGGCAAGCCTCAGCCCCATTTTGAACAGGTTGGACTCCTTTCTTTTAGTATATATATATATGTGTGTGTGTGTATTCAGTGTGGGTATATATATACATTTTTATTTTTCTTTTTGAAGGACATTTTCGTATAGTGACATTTGGGAATTGTATTCAGATGAAAGCAGCTCTGCGTACCCTTGCACAGCTTTTACGTTCAAATGACAAGGAATCCTGACAGAAGCATGCTGGGCGCTTTCATACCTCTCTGATGGCCTACCGAGAAAATCAAAGCTGTAATTAAGGCTGGGTCTGTCACCGCCTTGTTGCGCTTCTACTGTGAGAATTACATTTTATTTTCTATCTTTTGCAAGTACCCATTTTGCTTATTCAACAATTTTCTTACATTTAATTGCTTTTACGAGTCAAACGATTTCTCTTGCCCATTACATTCTATCATTGTCTACAGTCACCCTTCACCATCTGTTCTCATTCCTGTCCTCCGTACTGTTGGCAAATTGTTAAACGGAATGATGTTCAGACTCAGGTATTCAACACCATTTTCATTTGGTTTGCAGTGAATTTAGTATTATTTCTTTGTATCTATTTGAATTTAGTATCTTACTCCAGTTCTTGACTCTTGTATGCATTATTTTTAATTCTTGCTAAAGGGGATAGTTTTTCAATCCATCAACTGTTTCCAAATTTCAGATTATCATTGACCATCTGGCTCTTCCCTGCCTTCGTTACTTATTGACTCCTTATTACAAGAAAAGCATCAACAAGGAAGCTTGCTGGACTATCTCAAATATTACAGCGGAAAATAACCGAATTCAGGTAATTCTATACAAAGCAATGCATTTTATTGACTGCAGTTGCGTCTTGTTCAACATTATCATGGTTCTTAGATTGTAGTATGAAATCCACTTTTGCAGTTGTTCAGAATTTTCATAATAGTGTTCTTGACTGAGCCACATCAGATGTTTATTTGGAGCAAAACTGTTTTCTCTCAGGCCGTCTTTGATGCTGGTATAGTTGCGCCTCTTGTTTATCTGCTCCAAAATTGCCGAGTTCGAAGTAAAGAAAGGAGGCTGCTTGGGCAATTTCAAATGCTGCTTCTGGTGGATCTCCCGCACAAATCAAGTATGTCGATTTTATATTCTTGTTGATTGCTAAACTGTGTTTTAGTGTAAGCTAATTAATTTTTTGGATTGGTTGGAAGGTTCTTGGTTTCTGAGGGTTGTATAAAGCGCTATGTGATCTTCTAGCTTGTCCTGACCCAAAAATCGTGACAGTCTGCTTGAAAGGACTTGAGAACATTCTGAAGATTGGTGAAGCAGAGAAGGATGCGGTGGTGTTAATAAATTTGGAGAATTGATTGAAGAAGCTGGTGGTTTGGAGAAGATTGAAAAGCTTCAGAGCCATGATAACCATGATATATATGATATGGCAGTTAAGATCCTTGGAGGTTATTGGTTGGACGAGGTTGAAGAGCAGCTACCTTCGGGTGATGCTCCAAAATCTGGATTCAACTTTGGGGGTGGTCATTTTTCTGTTCCATCGGGGGGGTTCAACTTCAGTTAAGGTTCGTTTATCTTCTCATGTTATGTTTCTCTTACGTTTATAACAAACATTCTATGCTTCCCTTATATAATTGAGGCGGTTTGCTTATTTTAGTTGATTTTTGCAAGCTATCTGTTGTGGAAATGGATGGGAGGTTTTTAAATCTCTTGCTTTGTTCTTTAATTTGGCAATACGCTGATACATACTGCAAAGTGTTATGTATTCCTGCCAACATACATAGGACTCATGTAATGTAAGCCTCAGGTAGTGTTTTGTTCAGTCAAATGTCATATACTCTATATAATATTCATACGTTGAAGCATAATATATATGGTAATGCTTTCTTTCCTTGTCCAAAGTAGCCAAGCAATGCTTTCTGGCCAATAGATCGCTCTCACGGGAAGTTATGTACTTGTAGTTATCAAATTAACCGTCCAACCAACTTGGCTCTTGATCACATGTTCAATAAATCGTTCTCATTGAAAGTCAAACTTAGAATGTACTTATGGTTATTAAATTAATAGTCTGACCAACTTACTCTTGATCACATGCGAATTCTGATCACTTTGAAGGGAAATACAACTCTATTGCTATGTATATAAACATGTAGGCCCTGTTTGGTAAAATAGTTAGCATATCAGCTAAGTTTGACTTATTTGATCACTATTAGCTGTTTGACTTGGTTAAACAATCGATATGAGTGTTTGGTTAATTAGTTTTTTTGTAACAACTTATTGCTCTAAAATGCTAAAATTCAAAAACTACTCAAAATAGCTTTTAGGAAGTGTTTAGTAAATAGTTGTTAGCTGTTAGCTTATTGGGTCAGTGAGTTTGACTAGTTGATAGCATAAACTCATTTTAGAAAAGAACATTTGGTAAATTAGCTATTAGTTGATTACATACAAAATAACTTTAAACTACTTTCATCAGCTTTTTAAATTTTAGCATTTTGAGACAATAAATTGTTACAAAAAACTAAAATTAATTAATCAAACACTCATTGATTGTTTAACCAAGTCAAATAGTGTCAAATAAGCTAAAATTTATTAATAAATTATGTTACCAAATTGAGCCTAAAGAAAGTTATTTTACCTATAATAAATTAATAGTTATTTACCAAACACCCAAGATGTCACTCTTAATTACAAGCTCGAAATCTAGAGAAGAAATGAAATTGTGGTTGTAAATATTTTACGGTGACAGGAAGGTGGGCTGAAGCTTCCTCCGCTACTACCATTATATAATAATAGAGCCTGTCCGTTTGGAGATGACCCGTGACGCCCACTTGTAATTGCGACATGATTCGTTATTTCGTTTTTGTCGTCAGTTTACCTCGCCCACATCTGTGCATGTTCTGTACTAAGGAAAATGTCGGATCCCTAGCTCAGGGACGACAAAAACCAAAGTTACAGGGTTTAATTAGTTGCAGATGATCGAGAGTTGAATGAACGATATTTCCCGGCCCGTGGAAGAAAACTTGAAGTTTGTTGATGATAATAAGATCATGACACACACAGATTTACGCGGTGGCGGCGGCAGCGAGGACAGCGATGACGATGGGAGATCTGTGTGTTCGTGGTGGAAATCCGCCGCGGAATTGGAATTGGAGTACGAGACGATGAGCAATGCGTCGTCGTCGAAGTCGAAGATTAGCCCGAGGATCAGAGTCCTTAGGGAGCTGGAGAGGTTGGGCCTACTTTCGTCGGAAACTCTCAACGAGATCCGCCATAAGCTTCATTCCTATCGTCCCGGCGATTTCTGGGTGCCCACCGGAGGAATCACCAAACAAGATCTGGAAATCCCCGCCGTTAACACCCTTCTCTTGCTCGGATTTCACAACGCCGGCAAAACCTCTCTCGTCAATCTCATGTACCGTGTTTTTGCTCGCTCTGGCATTCTCCATTTCACCGGAACCGATTCATCTACCTCAAAAACCTGTTTGTTCATGGAAGAACACAACGTTCTCAGATCATCGCAGAGCGGGTTTTGCGTGTACGACACTCCAGGCTTTCGGTACAACCAAGTGGAAGCAGCTCTGGGAGAGGTAACTGACTGGATGACCAACGGCGTTCACCACAAGAAACTCTGCTTGTTGCCCGGAGACGACGACGGCGGCCAAGAATCATCGGAACACTCTTATTCGCCATTGTCTGCAGGCTCAATATTTGCTACTAGAGACGTGAACTACGCCATGGTGGTCGCAAACGCTTGGGAGATCTACACCTCTCTGAACCTCGGCGACACAACGCCACTGGAGGCGCTGAAGAAACTCTTCCACTTACCGGCGCTCAGAAACTCCGGCGAGAATCCCCTACTCATCCTAACACACGGGGACAAGTTATCCACCGACGACCGCATCGACACCCGCCTCAAAATATGCGAATTCCTCGGAGTTTCAGAAGTTAGCGGAGCGTACGATGTAGTTTGCGTGACGACGACAGAGAACCGATATCTTACTCTTACAGATGAATATGATCCAATCTCAAATTATTCTGTGAGTGAAGCCGTTTACAGAGGACTAATCATTTCCGACAAGGGACATCTGCCTAAAACAAGGTTCCTGGATTGGGCATACCTCCTATTTGTTTGGCTTATGTCCACTTTTGCTGCTATATTTAGTTTTCTAGCCCGCATTTGTGATTATTTTATCCCCAAAAATAAATTAAAATTACTCTAATAATCTCACTTGCATAACTTGTTATTAAGTTGGTATATGTAAGTTCATAGCTTAATTGATTCACCATGATTTTAATTTGTCATTGATTAGTAGTTAGCTTAGCTTATTAGCACATGTAATAAAAGTCAATAATGTACGACTTGTAAGTTTCCTTGCATGCAATCCTTTACGAAGTATTATCTGTTTATATACTTTCTCAACCTACTAAAACACAAAAAACTAATAACACCTCCACTGAGGCTCGAACTCACAACCTTCCAAATGGAAGTCCAACCCGGGTACCATTAAATCATATAGTCCTGGTACAAAAGGTTAATTATTAAAGATAAAAATTTATCATACAATGAAACAGAATTTATCCAGTGCACACTATCATAAGCGATAAATTGTTGCGGATACATAATTATATTCAAAACATTATTTATACTTTAATTTGTAAGCTAGCTAATTAAGAGAAGAAGATATGCTACCTTCTTCATTCTTCTATTCGATCCGTACACCATTCTGGTCTGCAATATACTCATGCAAAAACAAGGAAAGAAAGGGCAAACATAAAGGAGGAAGAAAGAAACAGTAAGTGGTTGTTTGCTGTCAACACAACAGACTTTGACGGCAGAATGTGGTAATATGGGGGTGGGTAGTAGTCATAGGGAGGTTTTATTGGATAAATTCCTTCTGGCGGGGGCGGCGGCCCCCAGAACGGATTAACGGGCAGCGGTGGGCTATTGGGCAAGGCTGGGGCGGGCGGCAGCGGTCGCGCAGGGTGTGGAGGCGGAGGTGGGGAGGGGAAGAAGCACGTTGTGCACGCTATTCGGTGGTCGTCTTTAGCCACGGCGGCGATGGAGGACACGGCGGCTTCACCTGAAAAAATGCGGCTGAGGCTGAGCAGAAAACCCAGCAAATACAGAAGCAGTAGTAAATCCACACCCACTCCCCATTCTCTTACCAGCTAGCGGAGAACCCTAATTTTTGTATTTCAAGAAATTAAAGATGAGAATCGAACTATATATTGAAGATATATATATATATATACACAGCACATGCATATAGGAGTAGTAGAGTGGCAGAATATGCGCATGTGACGTGGGACGACAAAGTAAGTTTTGTCTTTGGTTCTGGAATTATGGTTTTCCCGACCAATCGTTGGACCAAGGTGGAGTAATAGCCAATAGGCGGTAGCTAACAATAGCACATAAATTATGCATGTTAAAAGAAGCACCGACAATATTAATGTTAATATATACATAATACATATTTACAATACGAGGTATAACGAATCGAAGGAGGTAGACAAAAATGTGTGGTTATTAGGTGTGTGTGCGGTGCCTGCCGCATAAAATGACCAAATTATCTGATAAGATATGCATGGAACCTAAGCATTGTATGGGAGATTTGAAGGGTTAATTAATCCAAACTGTTGAGCTTATGGGAGTTATACTTCACTCAACAACTTTTTTTTTTCAACTCAACTACTTTTTTCTAGATAAAATCTTAAACTTTTTTGAAATAAGTCATTGTTTAGTGGTGCATATTCAGTAAATTTCAAGGCAAATGACACAAGGAGATAAAGCCTAAGTTGTTCACATGTACGGATCTAAAAAATAATCTGAGTGGGAGCAAAATTTAAATGACTTTGACAATATCAAACACCATAATAAGGTTCGAATATGTTATAGATTACGATACAATGTTTATTATAATATACTATATTTAATATCAAGTTTAAAATTCCAACCAACTAAGTTCAAACATTTAATAATTTGTACATAAATTTAGATTTTATATATACGTTATTGCTATACATATATATAAGGTGGTGGGGAAGGGTAACTGTTCCTATTGCTCTCATTGTAGATCTGTCCTGATTCTCTATAGCGAATAGACTCAAACCAAAAATATAAAGCTATGGCCAATAGTGGAATTTAGAATCTTGTGACAATTTTAAATGTGAAGGAGTATTTTAATTGTTACCCCGGAGTATTTCAAAAGTTCATGGTATGGCACTACGTACTTGTGAATTGTGTGCCGGTTTTAATGGGCAGCACGTATGGTAGGTGGCCCAATTAATATAATCCCAGCGCTAGATCAGATGTTATAGGCTCGCTGAAATGTGCTGATCGATGAATGTTACGTTGTACTACGTTTATGATGGATTACTGGAGGAGGAGAAGAGGTTACGACAGGATAAACACATCAAATACTAGGAGGAAGAACGCCGCGGCGGCGGCGCCAATAGATACAGCTGAAGGCAGCGGCGGCCGGAAGAATCAGCGCCGGCGGTTCTTCACGTTTGCACGGTGCAAGAAGGCCAAGGTCCGGTTGATCTCCCCCAACAAGTTGCTCCCAACCCTACGAGATGCCTACGTCAACATGATGCTGCGGATTGCTAATTGCTCCAGAGTGGGCGGCGCCGCCGCGACTTCCTTCGGAAACCGCCCTCTCAAGGAGTACGACAACAGGATGCTCCTCCACATCTACACCTCCTCCGTTCCTTCTCCTTGAATATAATTGACCAATTGGAGAAGACCATATCAGATGCATTATTTTTTTTCTTCAAATACTCATCATTCTTTTTTTGGGTTATCGAGGTAAATCTCACTCCTGGCTTTCGTGAGTACGTGGGTAAACCCTAGCCGGCAAAGGGCCACAAGGTGGTAAACCAGAACCAGCCTAGGTTTCCCATAGCTGACCGGCTCAAACTCATCATGGCAGAGGATTGAACCCAAGACCTCTCGGTCAAGGGCGCTACCTCCTTACCACTTGAGCTAAGGTTGCCCCCAATACTCATCATTCTTTACAATAGTATTTGTTATATATATATATATTCTTTTAAAAATAATTTTAACCCAAAAAAATTAAGTTTCATTATCAGAATTCAAATTTATGACCATTCATTTAAAATAGTAACCGAAATATCATCCTATTAGATATATTGTAATTGAAATTTGAAAACAACACCACGTTCAATTTTAGGCCAACACATAAAACTATACAAAGACAATAATACCCAAAGTTGACACTTGTTACCTTATTATTATTTCAACGCAGATCATCAGCTTAATCATTAACGACACGTGTCTCAATATTAGCACACCAAATCAGCAGGGCAGGGCAACGTCAGCAAAGTGGAGTACGTAATTCAAAATTTAAAAAAATATATATAAAAACTTTATCCTAAAATTATATATACAGGTTTTTTATAGCATTACGTAATTGGGAATAATGCATATGATATGGATAATGGTTATACGTGACAAGTGTACTGCAACCAAGGACTCGGGGACCGGAGGTGCAGTGAACCGTGAACGGCTGCCATTTGCATTTGCATTTCCTACCTATGGTCAACCCTACTTATTACCATTTTTATTACCTTCACATTAAAGTAGTACGTTTTATTTCTGAGTATTTTACGGAACGACGTCAACCACTTGACTAAGTCATACTGTAAATTTTTAGGAGTAACACTTCTTGAGAACAAAATAATTCATTTAAAAAGGCTGTTTGGTAAAATAGTTAGCATATGAGTTAATTTTAATATATTTGATCACTATTAGTTATTTGACTTGATTTAAAAATCAATATATGTTTAGTTAATTAGGTATTAAGATGTTAAAATTCAAAAAGTTACTCAAAACAACTTTTTCAATTAGCTTTTTTGAGAAAAGAAGTTATACCAAACAACTATCAGCTAGCCAATAACGCATCCACTGAATCTTAAACTCACAACCTCCCATATAGGAGTTCAATTCAGGTGCCATCAGACCACAAGGTCTTGGCTGTTAGTGAGTATTTTGTTTGTATATAAATATGAAAGAAATACAATGATGGTATGGTACAATACTACAATGTAAGTAAAAAAATCACATGCTTTACTACGTAGTACGTAGGGTTGGAAAAGGAAAACTGGGAATAGCCAATTTTACTGGAGATTGGATACTCCCTATAAATAAACAGAAGCATAGGTGAAGTGGACCCCACCCGCTAATATATCCATTCTTCCGCTCTTTCTTCCCTTATACTCCTTCCCCTATCAACACAGAGAATTAGTCGACGGAGGGAGAACAACTGAAGAAGATGATGACGACGACCGCACTACACGGCAGTTGCGCTTTCCGGTTTCTCGGTTCGTTTGTGCTCACGGTATTGGTTCATTGAAGGAAGCACATAAAAAAGTAAAAACATATTTATTGTCCTCATTTCCGGCCAAAATTAAGTTTTGATTTTTGGCAGGTTTTTATTGCTTTCCCATTTTGTATCGCTCAGACCTTAGAGGAACCCTAGCGAGCGTTGTTCCTCTTTTTTGTTGTTTATTCTTCAGGCCGTCTGGAGTTGAAATACAAGTGGAAAAAAGGTTTTTGGTGATAAGAAAAGAAAACAATGGTGTGGGTTATGAGATTTTTTTCATGGTTTGTCTCCGCTGCAATTGTGACCACTGTTCTCTCCCCGTCGCTGCAATCATTCCCTCCCGCCGAAGCTATAAGATCCTCTAACGTCGATTCCTACCTTCGATTTCCTTCCGGCGCTTCCTTCTCCTTCCGCAAAGCTCCCCTGTTTCGCAATGCCGGCGAGTGCAGTTCCGCATTGGGGGAGAGCGGCGTCTGTGATCCTTCTCTCGTTCACGTTGCGATCACTCTCGATGCGGACTACCTCCGCGGCTCAATCGCCGCCGTTCATTCCATTCTGCTGCATTCTAGGTGTCCGGAGACCGTGTTCTTTCACTTCCTGGTTTCCGACACCAGTCTCCAAACCCTAGTCCGTTCTACTTTCCCGCATTTGAAGTTCAAGGTGTATTATTTCGATCCGGAACGGGTCCGGAGCCTCATCTCCACTTCCGTTCGACAAGCGCTGGAGCAGCCCGCTCAACTACGCCAGGAACTACCTGGCAGATATCCTAGAGCCCTGCATTCACAGAGTTATTTACTTAGATTCCGATCTCATTGTGGTAGACGATATTTTGAAGCTATGGAGCTCTAGCTTGGGGACGAAGACGATCGGAGCTCCGGAGTACTGCCACGCCAACTTCACCAACTACTTCACTCCAAATTTCTGGTCAAAGGGAGAGATTTCCCGGCGCGTTCGCCGGACGGAATCCGTGCTACTTCAACACCGGAGTGATGGTGATAGATCTAGGGAAATGGAGGCAGTCCGGATACACAAAGCGGATCGAGAGGTGGATGGAGATCCAGAAGATGAAGCGGATATACGAGCTGGGGTCACTACCACCATTCCTGCTAGTATTCGCGGGAGCGGTGGCCCCCATTGATCACAGATGGAACCAGCACGGCTTGGGCGGCGATAACGTCAGAGGTAGCTGCCGTGACCTCCACCCGGGTCCGGTGAGCCTCCTCCAACTGGAGCGGCAGCGGGAAGCCATGGCTGCGGCTGGACTCGGAGAACCCATGCCCGCTTGACTCTGTATGGGCACCCTATGACCTTTACGGACATTTTACGTAACCGTGACATCTGTATTGTATTTTTGTATAATCTCTCCGTACCGGTCTTTATTTACCTTTATTATTAATTTTTGGTTAATTATGATATGGTCTTATCTTATTCGTACTCTATTCCATTATTCTGCAGCTTTAAATAAATTTAAAAATATATAAAAAGAAAAAGAGATAATACTTCAAATAATTGTTGTGTTGTCAGCTAACTACTATGTGTTTGGTCGGCGTGTTTTTTTCTTAATCATTTTATTCATTTCTTAAATACGGAGTATATCCTTAACTAATAAATGGCAAGAAATCCAGCTGCTTTGTTTAAACATCATTTTGTGTTATGATTGTTCACCCAAAAAAATAGAAATAATTACTACTACTTAGATTGTGGTCGTGTGTATTTGGGTGTCAACACGGAAAACGACAGCATTGTTTAATGTGGTAGGCCATATTTGTAGTTAAGGACTTTAGGATATATTGAATCTGATTTTGATGTTCCCACGAATGTAAATATTATTAAACATATGCAAATGCCAAGGAATGATGGGTATAGAATATTGAAAGGAGTTCTGTACTCCCAAATCTTACTCACTTTACTTCATGATGTGGCGGGCTCTATAAATTATTTTTTTCATATGAGTCTAAATACAAGTGTTTACATCAAGATTATAAAAGTTGAGAGTATAAAGTGGCAGTACATTTTCGTATGAAAAGGGGCAGGGTTATGACGTCAATCAAGAAACACATTTTTGGTTGTCCACGGGCTTCTTTTGACAACAAAAAATGGATGGCGGATGTGGTTTGGTGGTAGTGGCGGATGTCTTGTGAACATTACCGCCACCCCACTTGCCCACTTTTTTACTTGTTTAAACATTAAAGTTGCACTGTTATACGTCATGGCCATTTAAAATTCATCAATCATCTTTACACACAATCAAAATGTTTTTTTTTTGGGTACCTTGAAAGCTCTGGTTTTTGTAGCTGCTGTTGATGGATGATTTGAGAATGAAGTTTGATCAAATACAACTCGACCTTTTCCCTTTTCCTGCAGTTAATGCAAGCAGAGTTCAGGAAACTTCACTTTTTGTTGTAGATGTGCTAAATAGTAAATACACAACTTAAAGTACAACTATAAATGGTACCTGAAATCGAGAAACTTCAATGCACTCGCCAACAGATGAGATGCAAACTCCGCCTTGTACGTTGTACTAGTTTATCACAGAACAGGCAACACTTACCCACATTATCTTGGAGGTGCTGAGCCTGAGGGGTTATAATATACCAAAACCAGTGTTGCAAAAATCGCGCCTAAGCGCTAGCGGTCAGCCTCCTAGGCGCCTAGCGATTTTTTCAACATTGACCAAAACAGACTAGAACAACTACTTTCGCAACTGAAATACAGGATGTAATATCAAGCAAGATAAAGGGGGATAATCGAGGCACTCTACCTCAACGAGGAACACTTCTTGAGAAGGAGCTAGCATTTATAGAAGCAGTTGCCTATCATATTTTGATGCACCAGCTCCAACCCAAATTAAGCATCTTCTCTGATGTATATCCATCCGACCATTTTGTCCTACTGCATGGTGATGGCTGCAAACATGGTATGGTCCAGGTAAACTTTGCCCCACAATTTATGGGCACCCTACACCAATTGAAGCTGACAAAAGTCACAAGTAAGTGGAGTCAGATCACAGATTCACAGATTAAGCTAAAATAGTCCTGCAACTCCTTTCTTGCCCTACTCTGTTTTTAGCCAGGCAATTTTAGCACATAGTACTCCTTTCTTTCTGTGCTCTTGTCACATCATCTGGAGCCAAAAATCCAAAATAAAACCTTTTTCTTTCCATGGTATTACACTTGAAAGAATCTATAAAATCTACCATTTTGAACTAAACAAATTACTATATTCAAGAAATTAATTTAAATAAAAAAAAATGGAGTGAAGAAACTATGATCTATCATTTAAAAATAATGTCAACACCTTCATGTCCTATAATAGTCTAAAAGTTTGAGGTACAACTAACAATGTCGATTTATCTTTATTGCTGTTGTGGACGAAGCTTCCTTATTAACCACTTCTTTCGGAGTTTAATGTCTAGTGCCAAAAATGTCTTTGCTCTCTTCTCATCCTCTAGAAAATCGCATGCATCCAACACAAGGTCTTCATCCATGTCAGGTAGGGCCTGGATTGCCTTGATCACATGTTCTATGGAAATGCTATTTGAGCCTTCATCTTCTTTTCTCTTACCTACCAAAGATGAAACCATGCTTGCCATCTCGCGAAGAGCATATGCAATGCCATCATCTTTACTACGAGCTTTCTTGGAGCGTTCAGAACCTGAAGGGTTGTCTAATTGATGCTTACCCCTTTTATCAGTTGCATTGAAACCCATATGCAAAGAATCCTCTTTGCTAATTCGGTCATCACTGAAAACCATAGCACGTGGAGATTCCAAACTCTTGAGCAACACACCAAAGTTATTTTCATAAGCTTCATCATGCTGGTTGGTGTTATGTGCAGAAAACCCATCTTTTCCATCACTACTTACCTCACCGCATATAATGCACAGATCTTTATAGAACGGTACAGGTCTCGTCATGTATTGCCTTGCAGTGGTATTAATCTGCATATATAAGTAAGCTGGTAATTTTCATAATAGCATGCACACAGATTATGAAACTGAATAAATACATCAATCCTGCACCAATATCACATCCTAAGCACCATCCATTATAATAGTTTGAGTTCTAGTCTACAAGCATTGAGGAGTTCACAAACGATTGGAACTTCAGAAAGCAATGTAAAACATAGGAAAAATAAAGAAATAAAATGAGGTAGATAAACATAGGAAGTAAGCTTGATGTAATAACAAAAGAAAAATACAAAAGGCAGTGACACTCGTCAAAAAAGAAGAAGAAGAAAAACAACTATAAGGGGATGGAGAGCACACCTTGATATAATCTTGCCAGACATGATCATCAGCAGTCACCATTTGGCGTGCATCATCCCAAACAAAGCCATCCATTTTCAGAAGATTGTTTATAAGACAATACTGTCTTCTCATAGATTTGTATCGATTTTTCAATATATCAATTTCATAGTTGAAGCCAAATTTAGCATTAAAAGAAGTAAGCATCTCCATCCATGCTTCTCTTCGGAATAGACCATCAACCCGATTCCCTTTGTTCACCTGATCTAGCATGAGATGAATAAAGTACAAATCCATCTGTGGCTCCCAGCATGTCCTTGTACGAGTAGCTGCAGCAGAACTGTTATCTGACAGAGGATAAGACGTATCATCAACAAGTCCTGTTGTAACAGAGAGTCCATAATCTTCTACGAGTGCAATGTCATGAAGAGTTTCCATGGCATTATCACCAACATTAATTGGTGAAATACGAATCGGTTCTTCTGCTTTCACTAACTCGGATTTCGAGTTTTCACCTTCTGACATGCTACCAGAGTCAGATAGAGGCTCAGAGAATGCACTATGACAAGCAATAGTAACTTCTTTTCAGGACTTGCATGTTTATATTATCTCACACAGATCACGAAAATACGGGATGGATTTTATTCTGAAGGATCGCGATTTTGGATGAACCTGCAAATATAAACTAGTAAGACTACATACAGGATGTATCACTGTGGAATGAATGCATAGAATATTAAAAAAATTTAACCTTTATGTATTCATCCCAGATTTTATTATCAGCCGTTACCATTTTCCGTGTTTCGTCCAGCTAAACCCTTCCTGATCAAGAAGAAGCTGTACAGACCTGTAAAGATTTCTAAGCGTCTTGTGCCGATTCTTAAAAATATCTATGTCATGCTGAAACTTGAACTTATCATTAAACAAACAAGCCATGTGCTTCCATGCTTGCTTGCTAAACATATGATCATCATCGTTGTTCCATTTTCCAACTTGTTCCAACATAAGGTCAATAAAGTATCTATCCATTTCAGGAGTCCAAATTGTTCTTAACCGATCACTCCCAGCGCCAGCTCGAATTCCCATTCCCATTCCCAAATCAATACGCTCATATTTCATATGCGAATTCAACACTTAGCCTTGCCCCCCTGTAGGAATTCATGGAAACCGTGGGGAGAGGGAATCAGCATAAGCACAGATAAACACTGAAAATAGAGCGGATACAATTTAATATGAGAATGGAAGAAGCGGGAATTGGAAGACGCACCTGTTTGCTGCTGGGTGTAGCAGATTATCAATCTGAGGCAGAATTCGGAACTTCAAACTTGGGAATAAGGTTTTCCAGGATAAGCTTGTCGACATTGGAATGGGATTCCCCGATAACCTGGATACTGTAGCTGTATCTACTCCATCCCTAATCCCTTATTCGCCCTTTGGTAGCCCAATGGAATGAACCGCGATTGGGCCCATTTCGTTTGGGTTCTGCTCTTTTAATAACCAAACGTGATTTGGAGTTAAAGTATTCTAGAGTTAAGGGTTTTTTTTTTTTTTTTTTTTTTAAATAACATAAATTTCATTAATTCAAAAGAAAATTGTAATTTATGTCCCTTCATAATATATCAATTGTCAATGTTGCTCCTGAATTATTAATGGTGTAAATGTTGCTCATCAATTATAAAAACGATACATATATTACCCCTCCCCTAACAGACCTGCGGTTAGCTGTTTAACATCAAGAATGAATAGTCTAATACCTAATGTCCTAATGAGTATTTTTAAATTAGTGGGTTGAGAGAGTATTCTCCCTAGGACTCTAGGGCTGTTATATAGTTTGTTTTTTCGATGGAGTTTATAGCGTTTGTTTTTATCAGTGCTTTATTGGCATTGGCGACACACCGGAACGAAGTGTACGTCATGGATCCGCGATCGATCGAACAACAATGCGCAGAGCTGTCGCTGGTGGAGGAGGAGACGGGGGTCTTGGCAGCGCCGGAGATGCCGGTGATGCCGGATGCAGCGATCCACCACAATCTAAGTCGGCCGATTTCTCACTGACCGGGTGATCAAAGTCAATCATATGCAACAGGTTTTGGCCTCGGTTTGGAGGCCCGGTCATGGGCATGTTCGCGGTACCCTCTCCGACGATCTGTTTATGTTCTAGTTTCCGCACCCCAAGGATCTACAACGGGTGATCGATGATGGTCTTTGGTCCTTCGACAACCAGCTGTTAGTGTGTGATCAGGTGCCGATGGGTACCAGACCGGAGGAGGTCGTGCTGAACTCAGTCTCATTTTGGATCAGGTGCACGGGTTGTCAGGGATGTTTGCCTCCCCAGAATTCATTCAGAAAATTGGTGATCACGTAGGATCTTTTGTGGCGGCGGATCCTCTCAAATTTTAGCACATTCTTAAATTTTATGACCTGTATTTTGACGAACTTTTAACTCGTGCCAGTATTTTGGCCGGCTTTTTAGCCCGCCCTGTCGAAATGGCAGGGCGGGCTTGATGGGCCAACGGGGGTCTACCAAGCCCGCTAATATGTATACATTATTAGTATTAATTAATATATATACATCATTTTATATAATTATATATATAAATATATGTTAATTTATTTATTAGTATTGAAAAAATGTATTAGTAAGTAGTACATTGTATACATTATTTGTTATTGGCTCATAGATTCATATATTATGTATTTGATTATTTATTAGGACTTATTATTATATTAGTTATTAGTTATTATTGTGTTCAACAAATTACAAATGCATTAATATATGTCTAAACTATTCAAATTATTTTAGTATACACTTATTAATTTTTTCATATTAATTTTTATTTATATTTAAAACCTTTAACATTTGGCAAATCCCAGCAAGGCGGCAGGACAAACTAGCCTATTTTAGGCACGTATTTTGATGAGCTTTTAAGCCCGTCCCTGCCATATGACGGGCTTTGGTGGGCCTGTCTCGCCAGCCCGTTTCAACAATTTTATGAGTGATCTCATATTTTCTATAGGAATCAAACTATCACCCTACTACTAAAGCAAGACTTCCAAAATTAGCTCCTTTTCACAAGGATTGAACTCCAATTCTAAATAATTTATTTACGTGAAAATCATCAATCACTACTCAAAAGCACATTTTAAGTAAAATTCATTACAAGTCATAAAGAGATACCAATACAAGGCATCCCTAGCCAACTAACTCAAACCAAGAATGTTCCATTCAACCCACCTGAAGGTATAGTAAAGATTTAGTACTCATATTCCGCTAATTTAACATTTTTACAAGAATTAGAAGAAATTAGTAAATCAAATTACTAACCTTAAAAACAATAAAACTACACCCTAATAGTTTAGAACAATTAGTAAACAAACTGTTTATAAGTCAGAAGATCACTTCTTAGCCGAATCCAGATTAGGATACAACAACAATAAAACTACCAACTCAAAATTGGCTAATCGTCTGTTTTCAGCATCATATCATTCAACGTAGGTTTGAATCAGCCATATAGGGGAAATCAGAATCCGGATACAATGTAAACCTCATGCTACAAAGATACAAACATCAAAGAGTAGGAAGATTTCCACCTTACTTTTATCTAACAAGGTTTCCAGTCAGAAACACTTGTCATAACACTATAACTAGTAAGTACTTCGATCAGTTTGTGATGCTGCTATATATGAGTTACAGATTGTTCAAAATTTTCATCATGATCATGGTAATTCCCATGAATTACTGCCACTAAGTTGGCAATCCTATCACCATACAGATATTGTCCTCCCACTGACGTGTTCACAACAACATAGTCAAGAGATCATGTACCAACTGAATATAGTTTGATACATTATGTAGCTTCTTGACAATCCTGGTAAATTTCGATCTGCCACACCTTGAAACAGTATAAAGTGCAACTCCAGCACAATGTACTTGGCATGTTCAAAGCTGGGAAAGCTTAAACAGCTGCTGAAGTTTCATGAGTATTTTTAAACCAGAGAAGGCTTAAAGAAAATAGCATTTTAACCAACTCATTAGGCAGGACTTTGCTGGAGAATCAACATCTGAATGTCTCCCATAAGGAATAAAAACTTTGGCACATTATCATCTCCATTGAGAATAATGAGAGAGAAAAAATTGGTAATCAGGGAGAAAAACTTTTAGACTCCCGAAGCCAATCGTCTGCAGCTAGCAAGAGAGACTTTTCTTGCTCGGCTTCACGAGGTCCAAATGGACTCACAAGTGAGCCCTTCAATTTGTATGAAGCAAGGCCAAAGACAGGTAAAGAAATCTTTGAGGCAGCATGAATCATACCATTTACACTCCTACCATTTGCACCATGAAACTGTGGCTGAACAGAACCTGACACTGAGATGACAAAATGATTATAAAACATAAACACCACATAGAGAAATGTGGGCAAACATAGAAAAGAGCATACATGCAGATACGGAGATAAAGAGGAGAGAAGTACCTCTAGATTGTGTGGACAAGAAATGAAAAGTTAAAAAAGATGCATCCAGATCCCGTAGTGTGTGGCCTATGGGTATTCTATATATCGGATACCTGCAACAAATTTGTTGTAAGGTAAATTCCTCTAAAATCTCAAAGTGTCCTCCTTTTCTTGAACTAGAACATACCAAGCAACAGATATCCAACTCGAGGGCATCAAATCACAACTCCTGCACTTCTTCAATTCTGGATATTGAGATGCTAGGTCCATTATCTGTAGGTGAAGGAGATTGAAAACTTCTCAGGATGCAGAAGTGGAAACTGTGTTTCATTTTGATCAAATTAAACTCTAACTATTGTTTTACCTTGTCAGTCAATGGCCTGCGATTATATGTTGTTCTTGCTCCAAATATTCAAACAAGAGTGTTCCAGGGGATTTATTTATTTCAGCTTCATCAGCAGACAAGTTCAATGAAGATTTGTCTCTCAACGAAATTCTGTTTAGTTGTTGGGCATTAGCATTTAAATGGTTTTGCTGGTTCCATTTTAAATCAGCAGATTTAGATTGCCAATCTGCTTCACAATCGCTGCTGCCCACCACAACTAGACTCCCTTGATGACTCAACATCACTCTCCTCGTCTGACCTCCTGGTAGAAATGAAATTGTCAAATGAAACAAAGTGCATAATTTTCAACCACATGCTGTGTAAGAATTTGGTATATCCACAATAACAATCATCTCCTGTTTCTTAAGGGGGAAGATAATTTGTTGTTAATAACTTAATATGGCATTGGTTCTCCATTTTGGATAATATGAGAACTTAAAATTTAAGTAAGCTTCCTCCCCAACAAGCTACACTATCTCTTCGCAGCAGGGCCCAAAATTACTAAAGGAATATTGCTCACCAATTCATCTTTTCAAGTTGCATCAAGTGCCAAGATCTTCTAGTGACTTGAGTAACACAGATGGGTTCTAAAGTTGAGAAGATAATCCTTCGTTTCACTGAAGTGTATCAGGCACTGCTCCAAGTCTACAACTTTGTTAGTATAGCAGTAAACTTATGCACTTATAATGTGCGGGAAGAAGCACTCATTTCGTATATGGTTGTTCATGATCATTTATAACTGACCATTTATAGAGGTTAGATAAGTGATGATGTAACTCATAAAATTAAAGTAACTATGGCTAAATTAGTGATTTAGGATTATCATCAACCAATATCTGCTCTAAGGTTAAAAGAAGGAAAATGCACAGAGTAAGACTACGAACCCACTACACAATCAGATCAGTCAAATGAAGGGCAGTTGAGAGATAACTATTATTAAACGTGTATATATGAAATAGGAAACTGCAAAGGTTACATCAAGTTCCAATTGAATAGAATTTTTCATGTGACTTTTTGCATACCATCTTAGTTGCATCACCATCGGACTCAAAAATAAGTAATGATGAAAATTAAAGAGCAAATTAAATTGCAGATATAAATAAAAATCAATAAAGACCTATGATAATTCTATGTAACTAAACATGTGATATAATGAAATGTTGTGAACATTGACTGAAGGGCAATAATCATGAGAAAAAAGCATTGCAATAACGATCAAGAGACAAAGAAGTTTCATTAACATAAAAGAACAAAAACATATATTAAAAAGAACAGTCTAAGTCAAATAAGCTGAAGACCCAAAAACTACAAGAGAAATTGATCATATTTACACTCACCTAAGCCGGAGATGATGACTTCAATGGGTCTATGTACAATTGTATGCCAGACAAAGAAAGGAACATAATACTGAATAATTTGGTCTTTTTCATTCAACAACAGTGGCACGCCTACTCCATACACACTCCACTCTTGAAAAGATTCCCAAAGATCCTCAAGGCAAAAAAAATGTGTTTGCACCTGCCTTCACGAGTTCTTTGTCCTCTTACATTTACCTGTTCACTCGAAATGACACCATTATCAAAACCATGTTGCCAGCATGACTTAGTGCATCGCTATAAGAATTCATTCTTGTAATTATAATTCAAGCCATACCAAGTAGAAGCATTTGCGAATTTAACAAGCATATTAATCATGAAATTCAAACAGCACTCAGTTCTAAAGAAACACAGTGCAGTACGAGGGAAGTATAATAAAGTAGCGGCCTTTTTTTTTGTAATGAATAAACGAATAATTGAGCAACACAGTAACATATATATATGCTGAACAAATGAGAATGGATTCCATTTTCTTCAATTATGAACAAATGTGTGCCGAGCCAACTACACGAGGAGGCAGGCACATCACTCCAACAGCAAACATACACACACAACAGTATTTATACCTTAGAGAAGTGCTTGAGCTGGCACGAACGGCGGAGTAACCGATTCCATCAAACGATCCAAGTTGGTGACATTCTTCGGCGGCGCCGAAGAAGACGAGCAGACAGCTTGTGGTTTAGACAATGCGGTGCGCTGAATCGTGGGAATCAGTCCGGCTCTCCACCTCAGAAGCGGCAGCCTCGGCCTTCGGCGCCTTCTGCAGTTGCTGATGGTGCCGCCGCATCGGTGGGCGGGTTGTAGAATCGGTCTCCTCTGTGGCTCCGCGACACGGCGAAGCCTCCCGAATTAGTCATTTCTGCGTGCTTGTGTGCAGAAAGTGACAGAATTCAGTAAGAGTGAAGTGGATAGATTGAAACTTGAAAGGTTGAAGTAAATACGGAGCTTCAGGGTTAGGGTTTTGGAGGTTTTTCAGAGTCGTCGGAGATGGAGCTTGTCCGAATAACTTCTTTGTTTTGTGTTTATGGCAGATTGGCAGCTTAAAATAAAAATAAAAAATGAAAAAGAAGAGCAGCCGGGAAGGAGAAAAGGCAGGACTTTGGAGGAGAAAAAGGGAATTGCTTTTTCTTTCATGTCATTTTTTTTCAACTTTGGTACGCCTGTGTTGCGGTGTTGGCCCCTTCCACTGACCAAATTGTGAATGTGCCCTTGTACTTTCAATCGTTATATCCTACGCCACGGCGCACATAGCACTGTGCGCCGCGCGCCTACCAAAACGACGTCCCGTTTTGGGATATTTTGGGAGGCGCGGTAAGAAGTTATTGGGATTATGTGTATTTGTTCACAACGTTATGTGTATTTGTTCATACTGTTATGTGTATTGGTTCATACAGTTATGTACATTTTTTATACAATTATGTACATCCGAATCAGAAAATTTGTGTGTATTATGTTAAGATTTGATGTGTATTATGTTAAAAGAGTTTATGTTTATTATGTATTATGTTAGATTATGTGTATTATCTTTTAAAAAGAGTATGTATATTTTGTTATATAATTATGTACATTCATGTATACAATTATGTGTATTCTAATATAACATTATGTACATTCTTGAACAGGGGGTTTTTTTTTTTTTAAGAAAAAACTACTGCCATTCACTGGGGCAGGAAATTTCAAAAAAAAAAATAAAATTAAAACGACGTTGATGGGGTGAGAACCCCGGCCCAAGGGAAGGAGCCCAGAGAGAAAAGGCCGGAGAAGAAAAGTGGGCTGACTAGAGCAGGCTTAGAAGAATGCCTGGGCCGAGTCGGCCCAGGCCCAAAAGAGGGAAGCCATCCGGAACGGCAAGGACAGCCCAATCCGAGTGCCACCCAAAGAAAGGGTCGGTCTAACCCGGCCCAGGGGATCGGTTCAGAGAGCCGTTGAAGCAGTCAAGGCGAGGAGCCGTTGGAGCATTAAAGAGCCGGACACGGTCCGCCCGTTATTAGCTAGAGAGAGCCGTTGCCGAGCTTGTAACGTCGCCCAACGGCTCGACATATTAATTATAGCCTTTAAGTCGGCCATTAAAGGTCTTTAAGTCGGTCGAGGAGGAGTCGCTATAAATAGACTCCTCCACCCCTTGTAAAAGACAAGATTCGAATACCCGGAGAGGGATAGAGAATACTTTGAGCAAACCATTTTTCACTAAAATCAAGGCTTTTTGTGAAAGGTGTCTCCTCCAGCTTTAGGTTGTGTTGGACCTCCTTTGGGCCCGAAAACCCAAAAACCATAACTGGCCCGTCTGTGGGGATCGAAACAAAGAGCCACGTGCTTTCTGAGCAAAGCTAGTCGGAGAAATCATCCGGAAGAGTCTTAATCGTAAGCAATTGAGAGATTTTACCATGACAGGAAGCCAAGACCAAGTGAGCCAACGCAATGGGCTAGAAGCCGACTTGAGAGAGCGGTTGAATCAAGAAGCACCCCGGAGCCGAGAGGACGACGCGACGCCGCCGCAACTCCGCGAGTGAACCCACAGCCGACTGCGGTCCGCTCACCCCGGATCAGTTGCACGCAATTGGACGCGCTTTTGCCGAAGCGAGTCGGGGCGTACGAGAGCAATCCGCTACTCGGGTACCGCAACAAGACCCCCCGCCGCCGCGAAAGACCGAACAATCAACAGTCAGCCCGCCGGGCGTGAGTCAACCCGTCCAATCCGTTAATTCTAGGCTAGGACCTGGCGTCGAACGGCCGGTCGGCAAGAGAACGACTGGGGCGAAGAGACCCCTCCGGTTCCCATAAGGACAAACGGTCGGCAGAGCGTGAGCATAACCGCACGGGGAAAGGCGGACGACGGCTCGCCGCGTGAGCGGCCCAGCCGAGACCGGGACCAAGTCGCCGAGTCAGAGGTCGGCGAAAGTGCAGAGTCGACAGGCAACCACACCCAGAAAGGGTCGAAATGGCCCAAACCCTGGCACAAGAGGTAGAAATTGAAAGAAGCAGGTGGAGGAAGGACCAAGGCTCCCGGCGAGCGCTGTTGACCTCGTTACCATTCTCCGCCGAGATTATGGCATTCAAAATACCTGGTGACTTCAGTTCCCAGAACAGGCTACGTTCGACGGATCAGGCGACCGCGGGACACCTACTAAGCTACAAGCAAAATGCAAGTCTGGGAGTACGGGAACCGTCATTGTGCCCGTGCTTTTCCTGCCCACGCTAAAAAGGAGCCGCGCAAAGAGGCTCGTAGGACAGCCCCCGGGGTCGATCCACAGCTTTGAATAGCTGGCCGACCGCTTCATGAGCCAGTAGACCGCTAACATTAAGAGCAGAAAGACTTTGACGCATTTGGGCGACATTCATCAAGATGAAGGCGAGTCTTTTAAAGGTTATATTTGGGCTCGTTGGCAAAGGGAGATGCAATCGATAGAAGGGGGTGGAGGATCAAACATCACTCACCTTCTTCATTGAATCTCTGCGGTCCGGGCACATAATACTGGGACCTGAGGGACAACGCCGCGACTTAACGCCGACGCTATCAAATGGCCAAACAAGCGAGCCAACAACAGAGCAGGCCATAAAACATACGGCAACAGTGAGGATCGGCGGGTCCGCCGTGGAAAAAGGACGAAAGCGCAGACGAGAAAAGACGCACGGACGGTGGTCTCGAGAACCCCGAGGCTAGGGACCAGTATGATCGTCCCGTCGTCCACACTTACCGCCACGGTTTCCAGGCGATCGGTCCATGAGGTACAGCAGTGCCCGCCTCCGCTCCGCGATTGACGACCGTGCATCGGGTGAGGATACTGGTAAGACCCTAAATATTTGTCGATATCATAAATTTACACTCACAGCACCGAAGAGTGCTACTACTTGAAGAAAATCATGGGAGGGGATCATCCAGCAACGGGACTCCGCCTCCTAACCAATGGAATGAGAGGTCACCGTCGAGGAGATGAGGGGCCCTCCGTCGACGCGGAATAGCCCGGGGCAAGCAGCCGGTCGAGGAAGATGAGGCCCGTGGCGCAAAAGCCAGTCATATAATATGATAGTCGGTGGCCCGGAAGGCGGCGATTCTGCAAACACTCGGAAAGCTTTTGCCCAGGCAACTCCTATGTCCGGAACGGTCATATGGCCGAGAGGAAGAGATCCAAAAGACATGTAGGAGCCCATCGTGTTCACCGGATAAGACTTGCCCAGCCGGGGAACACCACACCGGGATGCATTGGTCATAGCCATGGATATCAACGGGTGGTCGTCTCGCCGGATCCTGGTTGACACCGAGTAGCGTCAACATAACTGTAACCTGGAGACCTTCACTAAGATGGGGGCTGACCTCGAGAACAGCTCAGACTCGTAAACACCCCTCTCGCCGGCCTTCACTTGGAGACTCAGTGGAAGCAGAAGGGGTCTATCACTTCCCCCGTGGAGATCGGCAGCTATCCCGATGTCCAAAAGTTGAGCTGAAATTCATTGTGGTTTGATTTAGCCTGCTCGCACAATGCCATTCTCCGGCGCCGGGTCTGGAAGACCTCGGAGCCTTAATCTCTATCGAACATCTATGCCAAAAGTTCGCACGCCGAACGGGGATAGGAACGAGTGCGCTGTGACCGAAAGGTCGCCCGATTGCTATTCTCCAAGCTGTAGAGATGGGGCAAGCGGGGGATGCAGGTCCGATGGAGATTCACTGAGAAGCCCCTAAAAAGAGCTTGCGATACCGCCCAGAGCCGGC
>VALG01002841.1:0-20336 GCA_009835305.1 Ipomoea purpurea
CGGTCGTGATATGGGTCGCCGTATCCGCCGCGATAACCGTGGGCTCGATTGATCTGAAGGGATACTCAGGTAAGGCAAAAAACGGTCGAGGCTGCGCGCGGGTCCCGCACGCAGTAGCACACGACGGAAAAGACCGGACAGGACCGGACTATTGGTCCGACACTTGCCTCGCGGCCCAGCTTCCAGCGCCAAGTCCGGCAGAGGCCCACCTTGAGTACGTTAATCAAAGGGGCTGGGCGCTCCTACGGAAGATAATTGGTCCAGACACACCACTGCAACAGAAGAACAGAAGGGTCGAAGTGCAGACAGAAACACAGCCACCAGCAAGGAAGCTGCACTGGCATTATCCCCACGACGGCGAGCCACACGAAGAGAGGACAAGAGAGAGACAGAATAGCAGAAGTCACACCAGCAGGACTGTCAAACGGAGTGATCGGTCGGGATAGAAAGAGAATGAGAGGAAGGTATGATCATATACTATACAGATTGGAGATGACGAATGAGAAGACGCTGGATATGGAGAGAAGCTTGAATGAAGAACTTGGGGAAGAAATGGAAGTTAGAGGAGGGGGAGTTATTTAAAGAGAGAGAGAAGTCCAAGGGGCTGCCACCGCGCGCCTTCTCAGTGGAGGAATCGGAGGCGACGGGACGTTGAAAGGACGCCACATTTTAATGCCTCGAAAGACGGGGCGGCGGTTCAGCCTAGGCTAGCCTGCGAACGGCGCGTACCCTAGCCGAAGCGGGTAGCTATGACCCAGCCTGCTAAGCTGGAAGCCCATCGAAAGGCCGTGGCCTTGGGGGCCCACTAGACTAAGCTAGAAGCTTCCAGAAGGATCCGGTCAAGTCCGGCCCACCAAAGGGTCTGAAGTCGGACCCACCGAGAAAGTTTCCGGTCGCGAGGTCGGTCAGTGGATCCGGCGAATCTCTCGCCCAGGAAGCCAGTCGGACAGATTCTCGAACCGGTCATGTGAACCGGGAGTCGGCCAGAAAGATACGCAAATCAAGAATCAGACACAAAGACATATTTTTATTCCATAAGACAGGAGAGTACAAGACCGAGGACTCGGCCGGACACATTACAAGGAAAAGACAGGCCTAGGGCTTAGCTTCTTTCTCCTCCGAGCGGCGCACCGGCTGCGGACCCTCCAGGAGTAGGGGGGCGAAAAGGCAGGGGGCTCGGCTCAGGCTCGGGCTCTGGCAGTTCATCCAGATATACCGCGGGCTTCCCGTCATCAATCATTTGCAGGGGCCTTTCCAGAGCACTCGGCGACATAGCAATGCCAAAAAGCGGAGGAGCCTCCCATTCCTCGTCTGCCTCAGGTTCCGGGTCCTCCACCACAGGTTCTATCTCGCATCGTCCGGTTCCGCGATCATCAGATCCAGCATGTCAGGAGGCACCACGATGGGGTCGGAAGTAGAGTCGCCACTAGGCGCCCTCCGTTGGCCATCCTCTTCTGCCGGAGCTTTTCCAACCTAGCATGCTCCTTGTTGCGGATGGACCAGCGTCGATCACCGTCTCTGAAACTCATGACTTGAAACTTCTGAAGTTAGGGATGGTGTGATGCGCAAGGCCACTAAGAGCCTTATATAGCCTTAAGGGAGCAATTACCCAGGCGCGAATCACGGAGGGAATCCTAACTGACGTAACTGAGCCGGATTGGATGGATAGAGCGATCTCTGTCAGAGATCAATCCATCAAACCCGCTCGGGAAGGTCGAGATTCGCACGCCGGACTGAAAAGCTGATTTGCCCTGGGAAATGGAATATCTTACAAGTGTCAAGAGGGAGAGGGGACTCGGCACTTACGACCGACTCCTCAACCAATCAGTCGGACGGACATATCATCAATACAAAAGAAGAAGCGGAATGAAAGAGTTGTTTATTATAATAAAGGAGGGCATAGACAACGTAGAGCTTATTACAGCGAGGATAAGAAAAATGCTCCTAAAAGACTATCCTCTAGAACATAAGGCCAACCCCGGCCTAAGTGATCACTCGCCCGGCGAGGAAGAGTCACTCCCAAAGAATCCTCCGATGGTCCAGGAGGAGACGGCAGAGCGGAGTCCAAAAGGCTGGCATGAGTGGTGGCACGATCAGCTCCTCATCATCGGATACATTTCCTGGTAGCGGACGTAATCTTCATCATCCATCAACCCAGTAACTGGACCATCCAAGTCGTCTAAAGGGATGGAGAAGGTCATGCGGAAGGTCAGTTGCTCCGGGACGGGCACGTCAACAAAGGATCCGTCTTGAGAAGTCACTCGAGGGTCGCTGGAGTGGGAGAAGGCGAGAAGAGACGGAGCAGCCTCACACCGGGCAGGAGTCAGCGGTCGAGGAACCGAGGATGCAGGCACCGGCAGGGGACCTCTGGGGGGCCGGACGAGGAGTCTTCTTCTTATGTTCCCTCTCAGGCCGAGTCCGCTTGGAGGGTAGCGGGCGCCAGGGGACCCGAAGTCAATTCGTTTCCTTAAAGTGGTGAGCGACCATGATGGAGTTGAGGAATGAGATAAAGAAAAGCAAGGGTCATTTATAGGTATCAAGCCAGACCGAGCAAGATTCGAACGGTCCGCGAGATCCGGAGAGGGCGGATAATCTGGGTTATTTATGAGTCATTCAAGGCGTGGATTCGGTGACCCAGACGAGCATACGGTTACTACTTTTCCAAAACCAGGCTAGTGGACGGGTACGGAAAAGTGAGGGACTAGTTTGATGGGGTGTGAGAACCCCGGCACCAAGAAAAGTGGGCCCAAAGAGGAAAGACCAGAAGAGGAGGATGGGCATGACCACGAAGCAGGCTTGGAGAGTGCGTCGGGCGAGTCAGGAGTCGGCCCAGGCCCAAGGCAGAGGCCCAGTTCAGAGCTACTGAAGATGGCCCAGTCTGAGCGTGGGCCAGAGATGAAGAGTCTGTGGGGCCCCCAACCCGGGAAAGGACTTGGTTCAGAGAGCCGTTGGGGAGCCTTCAAGGAAGTTAATACAAGAAGCCGTTAGGGCATTAAAAGCCGGACCCGGTCCGCCGGTTACAGGCTTGAGAGAGCCGTTGGCTGATTCTGTAACGCCACCCAACGCTCGGTACATTAAAGTGATCTTGAAGTCGACATTATTAGTGGCTTTAAGTCAGTTGGGTAGAAGCCGCTATAAAAAGGGCTCCTCCACTCTTGTAAAGGGCAGATTTTTGAGAACCCGGAGAGGGAATACGAGAATTCTAAGCACTTCACTTCACCTAAACTCATACTTTTGTGAAAGGTTGTATCCTCCAGCTGAAAGGTTGTGTTGGACCTCCTTGGGCCCGAAAACCCAAAAATCATCACTGGCGCCGTCTGTGGGATCGAAACAAAGAGCTGCGTACTCTCTGGCGAGGCAAGTCCGAGAGACCGACAGGAAGCCCTAGCCGCGAGAAATCGGAAAGCTTTAGCATGACGGAAGCCAAGAGCAGCTGAGAAAACACAACAATGGGCTGGGGCAGACCTAAGAGACCAGTTGAATCGAAGGAGCGCCGAAGCGGGAAAACGATACGCCGCGCCGCCGACACCCCCGATAAACCCACAACAGCCGCCGTGCCGCTCACCCCAGAACAGCTGCATGCGATTGGACGTGCCTTCGCCGAGGCAAGTCGTGGAGTAAGGAGAGCAATCCGCTACTCGGCCACCGCAACGAGACCCCCAATCCGTCTCGAAGGCGGGACAATCGACAACAGAACCGCGGGCTGAGAGTCAGCGGTACAGTCTGTCCATTCTCGGCTCGGTCCGGGTGCTGGACGGCGGTTTGGAGAGAACGATTGGGACAAAGAGAACCCAGCCGCGCCCCGTCAGAAACTCACAATCGGCAGACTAT
The DNA here is from genome assembly GCA_009835305.1 of Ipomoea purpurea. NCBI lineage: Eukaryota > Viridiplantae > Streptophyta > Magnoliopsida > Solanales > Convolvulaceae > Ipomoea > Ipomoea purpurea. Next base: position 3,832 of record VALG01002841.1, read on the forward strand.
GCGCGAGCGAAACCGTACCCCGGAAAGCCCGCACGTGGCTCGCCGCTTAGAGCAGCCGCCCGTAACCACGACCAACTTGTTGAATCGGAGGTCAGCGAGAGCACGGAATCAACGGGAAACCAACACCCGAGAGAGGGTGTAGGTGGCGAATTTAGTTCAGGAGGTACGGAACCTGAAAGAACAGGTGGAGGGAAAAACCAAGTCCCCCGGCCGAATGTTATTGACCGCGTTACCCTCTCGCCGAGATCATGGCATTCAAGATACCGCGACTTCAAAGAGAGTATTCAAATCACATAACAAAAAGTGAGAACTACCTCGCAATGTCCTTGTTTGAACAATCAGCAAGTTAGGATTATATTATCAGATTTGACCAGCGAATTATATCAACGGTTGGTAAAAAGATATTTGAAAAAATTAAGCTGTTTAGATTAATATGTAAAATGACCTAAGGTTTACATATATTTAATAATAAATAATAATAATAATAAATAATAATAATAATATAATAATAATAATAATTTTTATAATAATAATAAATATAATTATATATATATATATAATATATATGCATTCACATACAAACACTCTTAAAATACAAACATGTGGACATTAATATCGTGCACACACCTAAATGCGGGTATGCACACATCTGTGAACGACAGTGCACACACCTAAATGTGGGTTGTGCATACATCCGTGGTATGTATGGTGTGAATCCAACCGTATTTGGGCTAGGTGCACACGTCCATGAACGACAGTGCACATATGCGGACACATCACACAAAAACATAAAAACTAATCACAACCTTAGATATCCAAAATCCAACGATCCAGAAATGTCCACACGTTTGTATTTTAAGCCCTGTTTTTTACATGAATGTAATTATATATAATATATATATATATATATATATATATATATATATATATATATATATTATATATATATATATATATATATATATATATATACATTAAGCCAATCATATTAACTACTTTGGAATTTATTGACAAAAATAGTATTCAAATCTCACAACAAATTGAAGTGGAAAATTATCTCGCAATGTCCTTTATTTGACAATCAGCAGTTAGCTTCTCAATATTAGTATATATTTAATATTTTATGCCTTAATTTTTATTTATTCTCCCTTATGTCCCGTATTTGGTTTCAATCATACTATAATACAATTATTTTATTGACAATTATAATCAATCTGGAACTATATTATCTTGCATTTGTAAACTTAGAATTACCATATTTAAATACGCAAATTCAACATTCAATTAATTTATGCATGAACAATTCCAATATAGTCTTACATTTATATACTTTAAAGTACTTATTTTTAAAAAAAAACATTGGACATTATCTTAATCGCGCAATGCGCGTAAAAAATTAGTATATATATATATATATATATATTTCTGTAATATAATAATAAAATAATAATAATAATAATAATAAATAATAATAATAATAATGTATACCTTAAATAAATAAATTATTATACTTTCCTTTTGAATTAATATTTTCTACCTATAAATACAAATTTATAATCCCTAGCCTCCCCCATCATTTCCTTCTCCACATAGTAGGGCTTCTCCATCCAGAATCTTCTCCATTCCGCCTTGCCGTTCCGTTGTCTCATCAATCAAAGAATGTCAGACTCATCTCTCTTTCTTTTCGTATGAATTTTCTAACTATATTCCCCGGTATTTCAATATATTTTGCAGGTTATGTCGTCTGGTATGAGCTTGAAGATACTTAAAAGGAGGCTATGCTTCAACAAAAAGAAATCGAGGAGGAAGAGCCTTGGTAACAAAACCCTAATGGTTTAGTTTTTATGGAAGATGTGAAGATGCGGTCAAGGATGATAACGACGGTAAATTTGATAATTTTGTAACATTTCTTAAACTTAGATTTAGTATGTTGACTCGAGATTTGTACATGTTATATCAAGTTTACCAGTATGTAAATATATACAGATCAAAGACAACATGCGTCCAATACTGTTTACAATCAGAAAATGTAATTTTCATTAAAAAGAATAAGCAAGGTCTCTAACTGCATACAATCTTACAAAACTAACAGATGTGATTCACTCAACAAAATATCTACTAATCAACTGAATTACAAATATCATATTTATATGGAAAAAAAAAATACTGTAGCTCCCAAACATTGTGCTATGTGTGTTCAGATTGCAATGCTCCTCATATTTCATACTATCTATTATCATCCCACGTGATGATGATGATAAGAGCATTACCTTTTTAGCCCAATCAACCAATGCTTCTTTGACCTTTTCAATTGAGAGTGACTTTACGGTCCCTGGACACCCAGAAACATACAAACTTCCAGTCTTCCCCTACTCAACACATTGCTTGCAAAATTCCAGAACACGATCAATTTTGCCCAGCATCTCAACACATTATGGTTGATGGAGCAGTAGATACATGCAATGCCTCCTTCACAGCATTTAATTGCTCGGGATCTATTTTTAAAGAACCCAAAAAAATAGTAAATCACACATCACTAGAGAGCTAAAATGATATTATATCTTCCCGAACACATAACTAAACAAAATTCAAACTAAAATTTTAAAAAAATTACCCTGTATATGCAGATTCGGATCCGATTCTTCTATAACGAATGGTCTCTTCAACTCCCGCTGCTGGTGGAAAGGTCTCCGGCGAAATCGAAGTCGCTCTCGGCAATGCCTCATTCCATATATAATATTATACCTTAATTATAAAAGGAAAAATGACATTTTCCCCCCTAAGTTAATATACTTATAGCATTTTCTCCCCTCAATTATTTATGTAAGCACATTAGCCCCTCAATTATTTTAAAAGTTGTGGTTTTTCCCCGTGATATATTAAATTGACATTTCTACCCATAAAGTAACATTTTATTTTTTTTACTTCTCCAACAAATTATTGTGTATATGTAGCAATGACCACGGTTCGGTTCGAACTGAACCGGACACTAGCAATCGAATTAAAAGTTTTCGGTTATTGATTCAGATCTAGAACCCAAAATTTGAATTTCAATTTATTAAAATTTATGAACCAAAAAACTGGATAATGAACCGTGAGAACCGGCGGTTCCGAATCCGGTTCGCGAATTTGAACCGTCTTTATTTTAAAATTTTATTTTATTTTTTATTTTAAAATAGTTTAAATTCAACAAGATAACTGTATTTTATTTTTTCATTTCGAACATTGAACCGGCCATTTCGGTTTTGCGATTTTAATAAACTCCTAAATATCGTGTTTTGATTCTAAATTGTAATTGGAATTTTTTGTTTGGTTGCTATAGTATCTGTTTGGTTTGAACCAAATTATAGTAATAATTTGATGGAGAAGAAAAATAAATGAAAATATGTTTTAAATATTTATTTAAGGGTAAATATGTCCATTTAATATTTTAGGAGGAAAAAGAGCCACTTAAATAATTCAGGGGGGAAAAAGTGCTATAAGTATATAACTCAGGTGGAAAAAGTGTCATTTTCCATTATAAAAAATTCTACCTAATAATTTTTAGTATTAAATGTCATACAATAATTACCATAAACAATGTTTAATAATTGACAAAATTCTATTAGTCAATAAAAATTACTATTATAAAATATTTGGTAATATGTAATTATATACACATTATTTTTAATTATTCGATTTAATAATATTATATCTTATTTTTAAAATTTTAAAATAATACATTTAGTACTATTGAATATTGATAAGACTAAAAATTATCTTAATTATTAAAGCAATTAATAGGTATTTAGCTTTAAAAATTTTCATAAATATATGAATTATTATGCAGATAGTAGCATGGATATTAATTAGATAGGACAAATTAAATAGTAGGTAAATACAATTAATAAATATATAAATTTTAAGTATAAATCTTGTAAGACTTAATAATTAATAATTTCTTAAGAAATTAGAGGTAATACACAGAGTTATGCTTATCTGTGATATTAGAATTTAGAAAAGTTGTGTGTGTAGTAGTTGGTGCGTGTGAGAGAATGATATAATTAAATACATAATTAATATAAAACATAAAATATATATACGTATAAGTAAGGTATGTTACCATGTGAAAGGTCAGGTACTTCCCGTGCGGTAGTGCAAGTAACCATTAGTAAATGCATAAATAACAACCACACAGTATATCGTTAAATGCACAGCTATTATGTGTAGTGAATTTTTTTTCTTTGATTTTAGTGCGAATTTTGGCAATTTTCATCTGGTAATTTTACGAACATGAATGATCTTCAATATGCATATATATGCAGAATACTAATAGGGTATGCCGCACTAGACTGCACGGGATAGACCTAGATCTCAATGAAACCAAATAATATATTATATATTTTATATAGAACTCACAGTCAACACACACACAACACCACAGCTAAATGTGTATCATAGTTACTTAGTACAAATCTGATATTATATGGTAATTCATGAAATTATATGGTATGTTTGTACGTAATAGTAGCAATGCGTCGGATTCATCACGTAGTATCGAGGAGAGGGTACGGCTGCCTCAAGTGCCAAAAAAGTCACCTATTCACTAATGCATTTAATGCTGCATATTCATATAGGGTCAGAAAGTAGGGACATGACCGGTGCTATTCCAGGATTAATAAACAATAGTCATTACCGTGGGCAGGGCAGCACCTGGATTTAACACCGGCGGCTGTTGCCAATGTGAACATCCGCCTGGGTAAAAGGTCTGACGTCGTACCCTCTTTGCCTGAATCAATTCTTACAAGGTCAGGCCGGGTCGTGACCGTCGGGTGTGCCGCTTGCCCCGGGCCTGCCGTAAGATGGCTGCGTCAACGGGATCCTTCTAGGGTCACCGGTCGCAGTCGGTCGGGCAGGACGGGAGGGCTGGTCTCCGGGTGGCTGTCACATGACCCGGTCTCTGTGCGGTCGGGCACCGGGGTACATTCGTTGGTCCGGGCGTATGTATCCCTTATCGACATATGCCTCCTGCGCCCTGCTCGTTCGCCTGACGAGGTTTTCGCCGGTTGGAGGGGATCGAGCATGGCAATTGGGTTATTGTGCGTCAGAAGAGTCAGATCACGTGGGATCCGGGTACCGTGGCACCCGCACTCGTGCCGTTCTTGATCACGGAACACACGCGTCGCCGCGCCGCTCCTCGGGGAAGCGATACGGGCTTGAAATTCGTAGCGCGGGCCTTCGCGCCAAGAATTCGTTGTCTCTATACAAATAGCGGCTTTCGCCGGGTCCACTTTTTTTTTTTATGTTTCGCCGGTTAACCTCAACTCGTCTGCAACCGGACGGTCTCCCGGAGCGTTCGATGCAACTTTTTCGCTCAACGGTTCCAAAGTGCTTCTCGTCCGATGGATGCTGAGCACCTCTTTCCTTTCCTTCTGCTTGCTCTTTCTTTTCTTTGCAGCTTGGAATCGCTGCTAGGTCCTTTTAGGGTTAGTCGGTCGACGACTTGGGCGTCTTTACAGATGGGGCATACCTAGTCGTCTGAACTCTTCTCCCTGTGATGCTTTTAGGGTCTTAATAGGCATGTCAGTTCCCGAAGCCAGAATTTGCTGCCCGGCGATTAGGCGCAAGCCGGGCGGATTGTCGGGTCGGCGAGATACGACATTCGCGAGAGGTTCCCTCAGGTCCGGCTTCCGTCGACGCCGGGGAAGCGACGCTCCAGCTCTCCTCAAGCGCCTGGTACCAGCTCCGTATTGGCTGCGAGACGTCTTGTCGGACAGGATGCATTGAAAGAGGCCCCTCGCCCGGTCACATTATCGAAGAGGCCGGAGCCGCGACGGTTCGGGAGAGCGTGGCGGATCCGTCGAGGTTCCCGGTACCTCCGGACGGAGCGGACTTACGGTAACAAGGGAAGGGGTTGCCCGCCCGGTTCCATGGCGCAGCGCTCTTGATCCCTCATTATCCCCCAGGTCGGCGGCCCGACTGGCCGACGACGTTGTATAACCAAGAAGAGGGTCTTCTTGAGCAGCATGTCCGCTGAGACGCAATGAGCAACTGACCAAGAAGGAGGACCAGAGAGCGCGGCTACCTCCTCAGCCGGTCAGGGTTCCCCCTTTCAACACCGGAGGTCCTCAAGGACCGGTTGTTTCGACCGGTATTCACAGGGGGCGGTGGGTTAGGATGCATCTGGATTCCATTAAGACCCCCTCTGACTTATCCCGTTCCACCCGTTTCTACTAGCCTTCATGAATTATTATGGATTCCTTCCGGCCATATTTGCCCGAACGCGCGAGATGCGCAATCATAGCGTGTTTCCCGCAAATCTGCGCCCGGCACAATTTGGATTGTAGCATGGAGTTGTTCAACTTCATGTATACGTTCATCCACTCCCGGCCCGGTATGGGGGTGGATTTCTGGGCCGTCAACCCGCAGTCATCACGTGCAACATCCTAAACTTACCGGAAAAAACCGGGGTGGAAGAAGCCGGTTGGGTCTCCATCGATATCCCTGGAACTACCGATTAAGAGAGGTTGGTCTCGTCACTTTACGGTGTGCAAGCGTCCTGCGCCGACGCCGGGCGTTGAAGACCGCGGCGACAAAAATTTCTTCTGAATACTACGAGTTCACAACTTTCCGGTCAGCTACCGAGTACAAAGAGGCCCAACTCGGACCGCCTAGGTACGACCTTCCAGAGAAGTACGTTCCCCCAACGTCTCGAAGTGACCGTAGCTTCGGCAATCGGCGGCGCTAGTCCCCGATTCAGCAGGTCTGTGCGAGAGAACCATTTCCCCGGGAACGAGGGACTATTGATTTCTTCCTTCATTGAGGTTACACAGCAGGTTACTTTTCTTGCAGGAATGAAGCGGCCCGGGTCGTACATGTTCAGACGGCTCCAGCTCCGGGTGCTAAGGCTCCCTCTGACCGAAAGCGACCGCTTGTCGGGACAAAAGGCGGCATGACAGCCGATGATGGCTGCGGCGACGAGTTCCTTCCTGCCCCACTGCGCTCCCGACCGTGTCGGGCCCGCGGGGCTCTGCGGGGGAGGGCGCGTTCCGTCGCCTCTAGAACCAGGCCTGCCGAGGCGGAAAGGAGACCGGGCACAGATCTATCCACATCGGTCGGGAGCGGCTGTAAATTATGAAGGCACGAGCGAAACGTGCAAGATTAGAGGGCGATCCAGGAGGGCGTTTCAAACGGCTCATAGCCCTCTCTGAGTTGACCCCCTCATGAACTCCTTGACCGTGAGTGTGCGTAGCGCGTGCGAGAGGGAGTGAGCGCGCGTTTTTGCGCGAGAGCGCGGATGCGGTATGACCCCGATGAGCAGTTTTTCGAGAGCGGCGTTCGAAGTGTGGTGATGTTGCCTCTCCCTGTCCTTTTGGTTAATGGCTGTTAGAGGTGGAGTGATCGAGGCGGCGTGTTCGTGAGCGAGCGCACCAGGGGTTGAAGGTGGGAGGCTAGGCCGCTCGAAGGCGGGATGGATGAGCGTGAGATGCCCTCGAAGGGAAGGGGTGGTGAGAAGCTGCGGGAGAGTCGAACGAGGAATTGCCATCGCAATTGCCGAGGCCACGCTAAGAGAGGCCGATTGGGAAACGCCGAGTCCGGGAATGAAGCCGGAGGGATCTCCGTGGCGACGGTTAAGCAGAGGACGGGCCTGTCGGCTTGGCCACCACTCGTCTGTGCAGCGAGGCCGCGCGAGAGGGCTGTCTGAGAAGTTAGAGGAGCATCAAGGTGTGTGTCCGAGTTATATCTTATTGTATGTGTCTCTGGATACTGGTGTTTTGGGTGGGCGCGAGGCGTGAGCGAGAGACCTCACGCGCGAGTTGAGTCTTGTGCGTGCCGAAGGTGTTTCGACGCCGAGTGAGGTGTGGTCGACATCCATCTTTTTATCCAACCTCCCGGAGGTGTTTTGGCTGCCCCCGGCCCATGCCATACACAGAGCCCGAAGCTGAGCCCTCCGCTGTCGCCGAGAAAGACCCTGCGACTTGAAGCGTTGTTTTATTTTTTGTTTTGGTTTTTGTCCGGGAGCCCGGCCCCGTTGTGCCGGGTGTTTAGACATTCGCCCTGCCGGTTTTAACAAAGTTGTTTCTTTTCCGATTTTCTCTTTAAGTTCATTTCGACCTTCTTATTACGCTTGCAATATGTTGCTTATCGAAATTTTTTCCTATGCGTTGCGGGCCTGGGTAAATACGACCCATACATAGAGCCCGAAGCTGAGGCCCTCCGCTGTCGCCGAGAAAGACCCTGGAGACTGAAGCGTTGTTTGGTATTTTTGTTCTTGGTTTCTTGGTCCGGTGAGCCGGCCCCGTTGTTGCCGGTGGTTACGACCATTCGCCCTGCCGGTGTCTTAACATAAGTTGCTTTCTTGTCGATTTTCCCTCAGTCAGTTCATTTCGGAGCCTTGTTATTACCGCTTGACAATATGTTGCTTATCGAAATTTTTCTCTGCTGCTCTTGTGCAGTACCTGCTCACTCTGTGGTCTCAGCGAATAGTGCTCAGAGAACGACGCTCTCTGCCGCTCGGTTCATCAAGTCGTCCGGCCCACGTCGCGCCGCCGACCTGGGGATAACCTGAGTGGATCAAGGAGCTCGGCAATGAACCGGGCGCTTGGAACCCCCTTCCCGTTGTTACCGTAAGTCGGGAGGTCCCGTCGCGGATCGGGTACCGGGGAACCTGACTGAGTCCGCGCACGCTCTCAGCGAACGGCGCGGCCCGGCCCTGCCTCCTCGATAACTGTGAGCCCCGGGGCGGGAGGGCGGGGTGGTGCTCGTTGCAGTGCACTCTACTCGACAGAGGACGTTCTCAGCTGCCAGAGTACGGAGCTGGTCACTCGCTGAGGAAGAACTCGTGGAGCGTCGTTCCCCCGCGTCGACGACACGCCCGGTCAGTGGATGAACCCTCGGATTCGTCTCTTTTACGCCGACCCGCCATCGCTACCCGGCTCTTGCGTCGGAATTCCCGGGCTGAACAGTTCTGGATGTGCTAGCGAACCTCGACGCATGTGCTGGTTCGCCCCTAAAAGACTCAAGGGGAGAAGGTAGTTCGGACGACGGCCCCACTTAACAGGCACGCCGGAAGTCGTCGAGCCGATCGGCTAACCCCTAAAGGACCTAAGCGAGTTCTAAGACTGGCAAAGAAAAGAAGAATGAGCAAAAAGAAAGGAAAGAGGCGGGTGCGCCCTATCACCCCGACAGGGCCTCGAGAGGTGGAGAGCGACATTGGAAGGATTGTCCGCCCGAACCAACAGCTCTGCGAGCGCCCGCTCCCGTCCATGCAGACCGCGGTGTTGAGATGCCCGGGAACGCGGTTGTTGTTGACTGCCCTCACCAGCGGGAACAGGGTCCGGGTTGGGCGGCAGGAGGAGTACTCAACGCGTAGTCATGTTCGTCTTCTCCCTCTCACCGTCGCTGGTGGGGCGCTGCCGCCCGGGGTTCGTTGCTGGCGCCCGGCCTTCGCTTGTGGGTTGAGGAGATAGCTATCGGCTTTATCAGACTCTGGGGAGGTGCGTCTATCAACTCTGCTGCCAAACCCGGACGTTCGGTGAGCGCGAGCGGTAGTCAACTTTTTCGCGCAACCTATTCAAGTGCGTCTCAGTAGGTGATAGACCTCTTCTTCCTTTCCTTTCTTCCTCTTTCTTGTCCTTTGCAGTCCTGTAGAACGCTCTAGGTCCCTTTTAGGGGGTAGGTCCGGGTCGACGACGCGTGTGGGCGTGCTTTAAGTGTTGCCACCAGTCGTGGGCTGTAACTCACTTCCCCCCTTGATCTTTAGGGGCGTAATAGATGTCCGAGTTCCGACAGCCAGGAGCACTGTTCTGGCCCGGATTACGCAAGAGCCGCCGGTAGCGATGGCGGGTTCGGCGGAGAACGAAATATGCCGGCAGGGTCCTCATGGCCGGCGTTCCGCGCGCCGGGGGAGAGCGACCTCACTCTCCGGTCAAGCGGCGTACCAGCCTCCGTATTGCTGCCTGAGGACGTCTGCGGAACAAGGGATGGTCGCATCGAAAGACGGCCCCTCGCCCCGGTCACCAGTTATCGCAAGAGGGGCCGGGCAGCCCGCGACGGTTCGGGAGGAGCGTGGCGATCCGTCGAGGTTCCGGTACCTCCGACGGGACTCGCCTGACTGCTACTGGATGAACAATGGGGAAGGGGGTGCCGCTCTTTTGGTTCCTCCATGGCCCAGCTCTGTGACTTCCCTCATTAATCCCCCAGGCGGCGGCCGACTGGCCGAACGAGTCCTTGATAACCAAGAAGATGTCTTCTTGAAGCAGCATGTCCGCTGAACACAATGGAGCAAAGTCTGACCAAGACACGGAGGCAGAGGAAAATTGCTCGAGGTACAGCAGATCAGTATGCAACAGCCGGTTGTAAATCAAGAAGGTCGAAGATGAAGGCTTATATGCGGAGAAAATTACGGAAACAGAAACAAACTTGTGTTAATGAACGGGCAGGCGCAACTGTCTAAACACCCGGCAGCAACGGGGCCGGGCGTCGCCCGGACAAACGAACCCATAAACAGTAAAATGAAAAGGCAACGCTTCAAGTCGCCTGAGGTTTTTCTCGGGATCGCGGGACAGCGAGCTGGCTCAGCTTCGGGGCCTCGTATGTAGGGTCGTAATTTACCTCAGGCCCCGTCGAACGCATAGGAAAAAATTTCGATAAGAACATATGCAAGTCGTAATAATGTAATTGGTCGATAGATGAATTTAAAGGAGAAAGACGGAAAAGAAACAAACTTTGTTAAACGTCGGCAGGGGCGAATGTACTAAATAGCGCACACTTCGTCTCTGGCCGGGGCTCGTACAGAAAACTCGAGAAACATAAAAATTAAAGTATGAACGCTGGTCAAGGGTTCGCGAGGGTCCGTTCGCTGGTCTTTGGACAGCGGAGGTCCGAGTCTTTATCCTTGTCTTGCTGTTGGTAGTGGCTATGGATTCTTGTGTGTCTATAACATCTCTCCTGTTTTGATTTTTTGTTGTATTATGTCGTGTTTTGTAAATTGATTGTTTCCCAGATTCATCCCCCTTTCTATATTCATTTCTCTTCGTGCTCAAGTTCAGACTCTTTTCCACTCTTCCTGTCGTGTGGTTGTTGTTTCTCGTGCTTTGACTCTGATATCATTAGTCGCCCATTCCGATCATGACCCATCATTTCATTTCTTCTTGTCTCACTCTGTGCGGTAATAATATCTCAGTAATAATGTTTCCGTTTCGCTGATCTCGCCTTTAAATTTCGTCTCTGATTCATATTGGTTGTTTTCGGCGTGTCATAGTCCATCGATCCGTGGTCTTTTCGTATACCTGTGCACTTAGCACACTCTACCGGGCTCCTGCCTTCGGAGCATTCTCTTTCTGGCTCGGTTTGCTAATCGCCGGTTCTGACGCGTTATTGCCGTCGGTTTGCAATTTTGGGGCTGCGAATCCTTTCGTCTGTTCACCGTACTTTTCGCATGCTCCCCTAACTTGCTTTCTGTTTGAGGGTATTCCTTCCTATCATCTCGCTCCTACGAGCTAGTATTGTCTAATAGCTATGTCATTTATCACTCTCTGTGGTGTAGCTGAATGACGAGGAGAAGTGAGGGCCTGATTCTAGTATATCTTAGAGCATTAAACTCAAGGAAGGAACGGGAGTAGGCGGGAACCTTGGCGACCAAGTTCTGAGCCCCCTGCTGTCTGTTAACACCTGCTCTGGGGCGCATCGCGGGCCGGGCCAGTGGTCGGCCGGTCGGGGCGGAAGAATCGGCTCTGATCTTCCAGAGGTTACCCGGGCAGAGTGCTCCACGCGGGGGTCAAGAGGGATTCGGATGAGGGGGGTCAACCTCAGGAGGGCGGTCTCGACGCTGTGCGCCGCGTTGGTGACGCCCTCGGACTCGCCCACCTTCTCCTTGCCACGTGCTTTGCTCGTGGCCCTTGGAGATATGTTGAGAGTGCCACCCGGGGCTGCATAGTTGTTTTGCGCGGCGGCGTCGAGTCGGACTGGTTGGTGGTCGAGAGCGACCGGCGTCGGACCGTGGCAGATGAGACCTGCGCGCCGCAAGCGATCGGCTGTGTGCGCGCTGTTTCGGCCTGACAAGGGTCCGCTGTGTCGGGTGCGAGAGCGCTTAGCGACCCGAGAGCCGTGGCTGAAAGTGCGGGTGGTGCGACCGGGGGCTCTGATTGCCTGCAAATGAGGAGAGAGATGTAATCCGCTTGGTAGTGTAGCGTCTCATGAAGAGAAATCAGAGTAGTCCTCGTCGCGGAAAGGTGTATCTCGACAGACTGCTGAATCGGGGACTGAGCGCCGGCGTTGCGCAGCTACGGCAGCGGGAGTGGGGGCGGGAATACTTCTGCGGGCAAGGTCGTTGACTAGGCGGTCCGTAGTTGCCTCTTGTGTACGTGTGAGGCTGGACCGGAAAGTTGGCGTGGAAGCTCGTAGGTATTTCAGAAGGAAATTTTTGCGCCGCGGTCTGTCAACGCCCGGGTTGCGGCGCAGACGCTGTGCACACCGTAATGAGGTGCGACGAGACCGAAGGTACCTCTTAAGGCGATCCTAGGATACTCGGATCGAGAACAACTGGTTCTTCCAAACCGCCGGTGGTGTTTTCCGGGTATGTTTAGGATCCGTGTGCAGTGACTGACTGCGGGTTTGAACGGCAAGAATCCCACCTCCCATACACGGGGCCGCGACCGTGGAGTGAACGGTAATCATGAAGTTGAACAACTCCCATGATACAGAGCCAACATTGTTTGGCCGGGGCGCAGATATTGGGGGGAAACACGCTATGATCGGATGCGGGCGCGTTCGGCAAATCTGCCCGAAGAATTTTATAGAATCATTGCATAGGATAAAGATAGAAAAAGATATAGAGTAAGAAGAGTAAAATAGAATACAGGTGCAATTCAGCACGTAACCAAAGACCTATGTGTGGGTCCGGTGCAGTAATCCGTCCCTGAGACGCTCTCGGGGTGTAATGAAAAAGAAACACTGAAACACAAAGGTGAGGAGGAAAATAGGCCGACGGTGAACTCAATGACTATAAGCGATTAGTCAGATAATAAGTGCTGCGCGATTGGTCTGCATCCGAGGCGCATGCTGCTCAAGAAGACCCTTCTTCATTAGGTTATCAACGTCGTCGGCCAGTCGGCCGCCGACTGGGGATAATGCAGGGACAACGAGCTGCGGGCGCGATGAACCGTCGGCAACCCCTGTCCCCCTTTTACGCGTAGAGTCGGGAAGGTCCCTGTCCGGAGGTGGGGTGGTACCGGGAACGCCTGCGCGGATCCGCCGGGACGCGGCGGTGCGCGCGAACCGTCGGCGGGCTCCGGCTCGCTGACCGGTGATGAATGTGACGGGCGACGAGCCCTCTGTCTTCCACCACACTCGACTCCCTCCCCCGCACAGCAGCAGTCTCCGCCAGCCGACATACGGAGCTGGCGGTTACGCGCCGCCGCTTGAGCGAGATCCGCGTGGAGGCTCGTTCGCCGCCGGCGTCGAGCGACACGCCCGTCGCCGCGACTGAGAGGAACCCCTCGGAAATTCGGTCTCCTCCCCCGACGCCCCGACATCGCCTACGGCTCTGCGTGCAATCCCGCGGCAGACACACGTTTCCGCTGACTGTCCGGAGACCTCGAACACCTGCCTTTAAGCTCTAAGACGATCGAAAGGGAAGACGCAGTAGCGACGCCCTGGGCTCTGGCCCACCTAACAGCGCGACCGCGCGCAAGACCGTCGTCGACCGCCCTACCCCTACCAAACCGGCCCCTACCAGCGAAGCCACAGACCTGCAAAGACAAACGGAAAACGAAAGAAGAGAAACAGGATAGGTCGGCTAGGCTCACCGAGCTGAGAGCAGCTTGGAAGTGCGGCACAGCACAGAACGTTCGACGGATGACAGGGCCGCGCGTCGGGGGAGAGCAGTGCCGGTTCGCCAGGAGAGATGACAAATCGTAGGGACCCTCCGCGCCGAAGCCGCGTAGTGTGTAGTAAGAGAAAGATGGCGCGGACGGGGGGACTTTGTCGGGCGAAGGCGGTCCGCCGCGCTTGACGACTCTTCGAAGCCCGGCCGGGTAGTCGTCGAGGGAGCAGACAGGGCTCGGAGCGAGCGACCTCGCGGTGTGCCGGTTGCCCCGACGTGTTCCCCACACCACCAGACGGCCCGACCCGAGTCGGGGGCAGGTGACCCGCGCGCAGTCCCCACGGTGAGATCTGATCTTGAGGACGCGCAGTTAGCGCGCCCGAAGTGCCAGTCGGCTCGAGGGATCCCGGGGTGGCGGCGACGCGGCGAAGATCGCTCGTCGGGCAACAGCCCAGGGGGCTAGCGTGCGGCGGGGTGTGTACGGATATGCGCCCGGGGAGAGACGACATTACGCCGTGCGCCGACAGCGCGACACCGCAGCACCGGGCCGGGTCAGTTGTGACAGCGCAGCCGCGGGGACCAGCGGCCTCCCCGTCAGCGCCTGCCGCCGACGGACTGGACCGGGCTGACCCTAGTAAAGGATCACCGACGTTGACGCGACGCCATGCGTTACGGGCAGAGCCCGGGCAAGAGCGGCACACCGTGACGAGGTCCCAGCTGGCCGCGCGGACGAGCCGGTGACCCCGTCAGATTGACTTCCCGCATGCGAAAGAGGGAACGTCTAGACGGGGCTACCGCCGGGTGGCGGACATGGTGCGGACGGCCGCCGGAAGTCGGGTTGCGCAGTGCGGCACGGTGTCCGACATGCGTGCGTGGGTGAGAGCGCCGGGCACTCGGAGGTGTGCCCACCGTTTGGGCGTGGACTAGTAAATACTCAGTCGAAAGTGATGTTGGTGAAAGGGACTTTGTTGTCGACCGAGCAAGACCCGGAGCTCCGCGAACGGCACGTGAGAGACCGCTGCTAGGCTCTTGCTACGGATGTAGTGACACAACAGTACCATACAGGAGATTGGACGCCTTATCAGATGCTCGTTCGTACTGAACCTCAACTATGGTGACTAGTCATTTGCGTGTCGTGTCGTGTGTGGTGTGTGTGTGCTGTTCTTAGTAGTGGGTTTGTTTTTTTGTTATTTTTTTTTTTGTTTTTTCTTTTGTTTATTTTGGTTCTGTGAGATCAGGTGTTGCACGTGCTCGTCAGTGCGCTCGATTAACCATTAGGGTAAGCTGGATAAAAGTGCACGTATGACATATGGTGTCGAAAAGGGATACAGCCAGAATGAAAGGCCCAAAAAATGACTACGAAGAAAAAAAAAAAGAATAACCTGGGAGCAGTGCAGATGAGTGTGTTTAGAGATAAGCGGTGTGTGGGTTGTTTAATGCGTATACCGTTAAGGTGGTTGTTTTCGCACTGAGCGCTGGATCGGCGTAAGACCTGACCTGCACGAAGAAGCGTGGTTAATCCCTGCGGTATGGTTTAGTGGCTACCTAGCGGGGCGTGCGGCGGGGTAGTGTAGCTGTGGGTGAGGAGGGCGGCTAGGGCGTGTGTCGTGCGGGGGTGATGAGTGTAGGAATTCAGGCGCGGGTAGGGTTAGTCATGAGCACACGGCAGGGCACAGCAGGCCACACGCACAGAGACTTCCTCGTGGGCAAGGTACTGTCGGGGGGTTACCGTAGTTCGATGAAGCATAAGAGTTGTGCGGGGTGAGCGGTAGTATACGTTAGAAAGAGCGTCACTTATTATTCGAATAGAGAGGGTGGGGCGTAGTAATTATTTAAAGTATTGAAATTATGTAACTAGGACGTGACGCTACATATAACATTGTGGCGGCTACTAAGTTGATGATGGTCGCAGTGCTGTTGACTTAGCATACAGGTGGAATTGTGGGCGTGAGGTGAGTCAGTTGAACAGGATCGATGTTCTTAAAGCAGGTGTCGTAGGGTAGCCTATTAATATGCTTGTTACTAATTGAATGGATGATAGGTTGTGTAGCTGCTAGTCAAGTGAGTGTGCGAGCGGAGAGTCGCTGAGTAGGGAAGGGTAGTACTTACTGTTTAAACGGTTAAAGAATGACAGGAGGTGATAAGGTGTGATATTAAATCGAGGAGACTATGATTACAAACGAGTAGATGTTGTAGTGCGAGTAGTAAGTTAGGTATCAGTCGCTACTCAAAGTATGGTTGCAGTGGTCCGGATCACATAGCTGAATTCTTTATCGTACCTGCGAATAGAATTTGTCAGATACCTGCCTAAACGATGCTCTGGTTATGTCAAGTTATGTATGACATGTTGACATACGGTAAACTGCTACATCTATGGTAGAAGTTTCGTTTGGCGATAATGCGCAAAGCCGGCATGGATGACTGTTGTTGGGTGCACCTGAGGGTGGGGTAGGTATCACTATAGCATCTTTCTTGCCCCCGTCGGAGATGTATGCGTTGAGGAGTGGCCCTTCTTCGGCCGTTAGGACAGCTATTTAAGATGGACGAGATATGCTTACCCTTAATACATTAAATATTCACATAACAACATATGCTTCATTTGATTGTTTTCTGTGCGCATCAAGATCTGATTCTGACTATAATTGGTTCAAACCAAACAGGGGTATGATCGTATATGAACTGAATACCCAAATACTTCCAG
>VALG01002841.1:20417-36155 GCA_009835305.1 Ipomoea purpurea
TACGTTAGCTCCATCTCCTTAGCTTGTATTAGTGGTTGTTCTCTTTCAGTTAATCTAATTACGTTAATTCTCTCACTCATCTGATATTATCAGCTTAGCGTTAGGTTTCTTGGTTTCTTTCTCCCTATCGCAAAAATGTCGACCAACTCATTTGAGCGCACGGTGACTGCCACCACCGCCGCAGCTCCGTTAGCGTTAGGAATCAAATTTTTTTTAAAAAAATTAAACGCAAGAATCATGTTGTACGTTTTTAGTATGCATACGATCTACCCTAAATGTGTACAAATTAACACGCAATCTGGTGTCTGCATTTTACTAAGCGTCCCAATGTTGTGGAATAATATTGAGCAATGTGCATATCCGTCCATGAGTGTGTGCAATAGAAATCGTAGTAGGTGCAAACACACAAACTGGTGTGTGCATTTTACTGAGCGTTCCCAATGTTGTGGAATAATATTGAACACTGTTCATATATATCCGTCCATGAGTGTGTGTAATATAAACCATACTAGTGTGTTATAATGTGACCAAAGGCTGTGAACCCATATGACCCTATCTACAATGTGTGCATACTAGCTATCATGCATTTTGGTATAACAGTGTGTGCAACATTTTCATTTTTACATAGTAAAACCTTCCTAATTATATACGTTACTTAGTATGCATATCACCTATTATTAGTGTGTCCAAAATCGCAAACATGTGTGTATATTTATTGAGAGTCAACACTTTTACTCAAAACCCGTCGAACACCATGTTGCATTCACACTAATTATCAGGAACCTCACTCATAGCACACACCTGGTTTGGAGCATAGCATTTCGTTTCGACACCCCGCACATGTACGACTAGTATAGATCGCAGACCGGTGCATGCTCACGGGACGAACAAACGTTTTTTAGAGCTGTCTTTTTTGAATTTTTTTATGATATTATACTGCGATTTTAGTTAAGTTTTTTACAAATTTGTAAAGATTACACCATCCAATTAATCCAAATTATAATTTCCATGTCAAATACTAGTATCTACCTCTATCAATTGTAATTCTATATTGATTTAAAATAGGAACCATGCTATTCATCTCTTTGGCAGATATTCGTTAGGTGCCAAATCTCGTTAATTCTCTCTCTCCTCTCTCGTCATCTTCTCGTTCTTATATTACGCTTGCCTATACTATCTTAGCTATTATATAGTAGACTGTAGTAGTACTCGTATCTGAACCCGCCGGCGGGCCCATGGCAGGAAACAGCTACAGGTAATCTACAATGGGACCTTTCGTCAAGTCTCAGGCGACCACTCTTCGTCCCTTTTCACTTCTCTTTTCAAATCAACCACCTCATGCTCCACTCTCCCTCGCCTTTCTATCACCTCCCAACTATTTCACTCCTTCTCCTTCAAATTCTTACTCTCTGCTACTCCTTTCTCACTCTTCCCATTTTTCTTTCATTCAAATTCCATCGCACAAATATCAACTAAAACTAACTCGGAATGTGTACGTAAAATCGGCGATCAATCCACCATGGTTCATGTTACCTCATGCTTGGCAGCTGCTTTTCGGATGCTTCAGTTTCGTGCCTCTCGTACGAGTCGTTTGGCGGGGCGCCGCACGTCGAGATCACCAGACCCTCCTCCTCAACGGTTCAGCGGATTCTCTGAGAGCCTCGCAGCTGAACACTGGAGCCCTCGCAAACAATGTCACGTATGGTGCAAAGAGGATCACTCCGGTTTGGACAGGGCTGATCTTGCAGCAGAGGAAGTTCGTCGGACTGAAGTTGGAACGGGATGGACTCGCGGAAACATTTGACGTTCGAGAAGCTATCACGCAGCCTAGAACATCTTGACGGCTCGCGCTCCATAAGCGTGATGATCAACACTTTGCAGGTAACCGCTTTTTCAATTGACTTCTTAAGTAGCAAAAAAAAAAGTACCACTTAAGCTTAAAAAATTACCTAAATAGAAATTAATAACTGATGAGGGCATTTTGCCGGGATGTGGAGAAGCTCATTCACCTGAGAGGGTTTTATTCTTGTCGACAACCAGTCTCGTGAGTACCAGGACGCTGTTTTTCGGCTGAAGCGACTGATGAGAGGTGCTGTTGCGAAAATCAGTTCACCGGGAGGAAGTTCGTCGTCGTTGACGGATTGGGAAAGCTGAGTAAAATTGAACCTTCAGAACAACAGTTGAGGGTCCATTCGGGTTTTGCGCAGAAGGATTTGGACGTCGCTCTCTAACAAATAGACTCTGAAGGTCACATACGCTTATCTGAGTGGTAACGCGGCATTTTTGCAGGTTAAGGATTTTTCTACTCAAAATTTTGGTCTTTTAATGTTCTAAGTTAATTTCATCGGCGTGCTTCATTTTACTTTATTTTCCATTTGCACTTAAATATACCTTTTACTTAAAATATTTGTATTTATTGCTAATATATAGATATGTTACTCGATTAAGGTATGATACGATGATGTAATTGTATTTACTGAACAATGGTTCAATAATGTACTGATGATGACGAAATTATCGATCCACGATATACAAATATAATTTATACTAGGATTGCCCTAAGGTTCCAACTTTCTGAGAAGAAGTGATATTGATTGATTTCACCATGGCTTAGGCCTTGTGGAAGGAAATAAAGATTAACTTGAATAATTAAATACAAATAGAATCTAATTACTCGTATATACTTGCCAGAACACAAATAGTACTCCATGCTAGAATGTGGATATTAGGAGGAGATCAGAGGAATATAATATGGAGTATATATGATTCTATATTTAGGGAGTAAATTTTGTGCCAACTCGTAAATATAATACTTTATATTTAGGAGTGTTATATATATTTTTTTTTATTAAATTTATGAGTACTATTGACTCTATTTGCAAAGTAGTACTCTTCTGTACTTTCTCTAATACTGCAGTCTAAAGAGCGATCCTATGACCTTTTCTCAGAGGAGTCATAGATATGCTATTTGAGCACAGGTGTTTGGTTAAGTGTTACTCTGTATATCTTTACTTATATGGAAAATTACATTCATTGTCTTTGAATATATATATCGTTTGGGGTTGGGGAGTGACTTGTTTAAACCGGCCGACTAAAACTTTTCAAAAAAGAAAAAAACAACTAAATAGGAATTAAGAAATAATAAAAAATGAAACAAATATGTAGTCTAATGGTACTCGAGTTGGACTTCCATTTGAAAGATTGTGAGTTTGAGCCTTAGTAGAGTTATTATTGATTCTTTGTGTTTCAGTAGGTGGAAATTTGCACCTATATGTACAAGTTATGGGTTTTTATTTTTGATTTTTTGTTTTATATTTTTAATGTTTAATAACATAACATCCCTATATCATTAGACTTCTGCTGCAAAATAAAAGAAAACAAAAAAAAAAAAAAAAAAAAAAAAAAAAAAAAAAACAAACAAAAACAAAAACAAAGAGAGAAGATTATATGAAAATAGATTTGAGTAGCTACACTAATGACATTATGCCATGCACGTCCTATATAGAACTATAGAAGTCGTCACTTTATAAAATAAATCCTTCTTTTCTTTTCATATTGATTATTTTATACAATTGAAATAATATTAAATTGTTTTTTTCATTTTCTTAATATAGAATAATTCCATTCCAACCAAAAAAAAATAAAAAATCATTACCAATAAATATTTAATATCAAAAAATTATTCATTTTTTTTCATATTAATACTCTTTTTAATTAATTTGAACTTATAAGTTATGAATAACTAAATAATTTACTTTCTTGTGTACATTCTTTTACTGGCAAAGATCATAATATGAAATTTATGCATACACATCATAGGTATCCGTATTATCATGGTTATTCAAAACAATTATTAATATTTTCATATTTTATGTGTATATATCAGGTAATCCAAAATTGTGTGGCAAGCCGCTGAAAGTAGAATGCCCGCCGGAGAAGAAAACATTCCCCAAAATAGCAATCATCATCGCCGCCGTGGTAGGCGTTCTCTTAGTCGCCACCATCCTAGCATTACTTGTCCGCCGCCGCCGTCGCAGGAGCAACGAAAAAGTCCCAGCGAAAAGCAACGTCCGGGACGACGACGGCAAATTCCCAATAATCCCAAGGTCGGCGGCGGAGCACTCCGCCTCAGAGATCTACTCGCGAGGCGGGGAGAAGGGAAAGCTGAGCTTCGTTAGGGCGGACAGGGAGACGTTCGAGTTGGAGGACCTGCTGAGGGCCCCGGCGGAGGTGTTGGGCAGCGGGAGCTTCGGGTCGTCTTACAAGGCGATGGTGGTGACGGGGTCGGTGGTGGTGCGGCGGTTCCGGCAGATGACTAGCGTCGGAAAAGATGAATTCTACGGCCACATGACGAGGCTTGGGCGGCTGTCGCACCCTAACCTTCTGCCCCTGGTGGCGTTCTATTACAGGAAGGAGGAGAAGCTTTTGGTTAGTGATTTTGTTGAAAAAGGTAGCTTGGCCAGCCTCTTACACAGTAAGTCTCTCAACACCTCCATCAACCTATCTAGTAGCTACAATATTTCTTGTCAATATATACATATATATTTTTTTAAAAAAGTTAATTCCAGATAAAAATATTAAGTTGATTTCAATTTTTAGCTCCCACATTCAAATTTTTGACATAGATACTTTTCTTAAAGATTCACCAAAGATATATTATCATTGTTTGTCATATTAATTATTAATAATTGAAGGTATATGAAACATAGCATTAGTCACCTAACTTCAATAAAGTCCCCTTTAATTCGTGAAAAATATTTGAAAAAAAAATGGAATTAACATTTTATAGAAAAGAAATTACAGGAAGATTGATTCTATTGTTTGATTTCTGAAACAAAGAATTACTAGGAATAAAACAAAATACCAACCTCTCCCAGAAAACTTTTTCTTCAAAATTAAGAAAAACATTTTCATAAACCAAACGAAATTTTTCTCAAATTTAAAGAAAACTTTTTCCATCTAACCAGACATGCTCTAATTAATAGTTTTAATTTTGATAATTTTGTAAGTTAGCTAGTGTTGATTTAAAGTGTATTATAACACTATAATTTATTTATATAGTAATATCGGTTTCAATGTTTAAATTCTAATACTCCAAATGGCTAATTTCATGTTTTTGACAGGCAAGAAAGCTTCAGGGCAGCAAGGTCTGGACTGGCCAACACGCCTGAAAATCATCAAAGGAGTAGCCAAGGGTTTATCATACCTCTACGAAGAGCTCTCCACGCTAACTCTCCCGCACGGCCATCTCAAATCCTCAAACGTCCTCCTAGACCAAACTTCAACCCCCTCATCGCCGACTACGCCTCGCGCCGTGACCAACAAGGACCACGCGCAGCAGTTCATGGTGGCCTACAAGTCCCCGGAGTCCACGCACCACGACCGCGTCACGCGGAAGACCGACGTGTGGAGCCTCGGGATCCTGATTCTGGAGCTGCTCACGGGGCGGTTTCCGGCGAACTACTTGGCGCAGGGGAAGGGCGCGAGCGCCGATCTGGCGGCGTGGGTGAACTCCGTGGTGAGGGAGGAGTGGACGGGGGAGGTTTTCGATAAGGAGATGGGCGGCGGGAAGAGCGGAGAAGGGGAGATGTTGAAGCTGCTGAAGATCGGATGTGTTGCTGCGAATGGGAGGTTGGGAGAAGATGGGATATAATGGAAGCTGTGGAGAGGATTGAGGAGTTGAAGGAGAAGGATGTTGAGGATGATTACTCGTTTGGAAGCGATGGAGATCTCTGTGTTTCTGCCATGATCACTGATGACGAGTTCTCCTTCTCCAAGACTGCTTGATCGAATCTGGATTCGAAATTTAGGGTTCGTACGTACGGGCTTCTAATCTCCTTGAAAACAGATTGTTTAAATTCAAATCCATGGCGCCAAAAAGGTTTCATTTCTCCATTGGTAGATAGGTAGAGGTAAGGATGGTGTTTAATTTGTGTGGAATCTTTTTGTTACATATATATTTTTCAAAGTGTTTATTATTTTTACATGATTATGTTCATAAAAGAGATATTCTTGCTTGATTATTGTCTTTTTTTAGCACACGAGTTTGGTAGCGTACTAGCATTCAGTGTTGGTCCCTGACTATGAAAATTGTCTCTATTCAACTTGTTCATGGAAAGCGAAATCCCTCGCATCAATAACCTCCACATCTCAATTCAACAGGACTGTGAGGAGCACCTCAACCTGACAAGACTCTGAATGGATAAATCACGATTCAGCAACCCATTAGATGAGAGGACTAATATTTGATGCCCGCAATAGATAAAACTCCCACACTACAGTTACTAGGGCTTGATCATGCGCCCTTACATACATCTGGCACTCAGGAACCAATAAATTTTGATAACTTGCAAGACAGGTAACTAAATTTGGTGAAATTTCGTACTATTTCTTATTGAAAGGACGAAAAGTGGAGAAAGGAATCATATATCTATAGTGACAATCTTCAGTCTTAAACCAATAATATAAATGTGGTCAAACTTGTGGGACCAAAAGTGACAAAAACTCTGATTACCTAATTTATAAACTAACTCGGCAAACAACAATAGAAATAAATAAATAAATAAAAATTCACCTTAATTTAACTTGAATATGCGAAAGGAAGATCAGGGGGGTTTGCAGGCATTATAAATTATAAATATATATTTACATTTAGAACCTAAGCATCTCAGGTGTATGTACAGATGGAAAATATGAATGCCTAAAGAAAACATATAGGGTACAGATGAACTTAATGGCAATGAAATGAAATAGGGAACTACAAGCCTGGTGTACTCTGCAGCTTTCATACCCAGAATTGCCTGTTAGAGTAGGGAAACTCATATTTTCCTGTACAGTTGAGAAGCATTTGTTAAGATGCCCGAAAACACCTCGATATTTATCATCATGCAAATGTTATGGCGTGAAATTTTGATTCTTGATAATCCATATCACAGCTAAAATCACGGGTACAAATGTACAATATGACCTTTGCCACACATGCGAATAGTACTCTATACTAAATGAATAAAAGCCATATCGGGAAATGAGGATGAGGATGATAAGAGTATATAGCATCCTAAAATGAGATTATATTCAACTCTGTGCAGTGTGTGCAGATGTGAATTATTTTTGCCATTGGGACCGAGGCTTAGTTCGAGTTATTGCAAATATTTGGTAGATGAGTTTTTGAAGCTTAGAAGAATTGCAAAAATATAGAATTGACTTACTTGAGACACGGAAACTTGGCTATAGTTTGGTGAGTGGCCGGGATAATAAAAGAAAGGTTGTATGTTTTCTTCTGCGAGTGTTCTCAATCTCTCTAGTTCTGGCATGACTACGCTGCCCAGATCCGGTCTGTCTTTCCTTCTCAGCTCAGCGCATTGTAATGATAACTTTGCGAGACTCAGGGCATCTTCAACTGGCCAGTCACGCACAGCAGGATCAAGTATCTCAGTGAAGCTGCCTGCTCGATTGCCCTTTCAACAACGTGAGTCAAACCCATTGGCGATTTAGCTGTTAGAATCTGCAAATATATGATCCCTAGGGAATACACATCGGATTTTACACCAAGCATTCCTGTTTGCTGATATTCGGGATCAATGTAGCAGAACGTTCCAGCAGTTGATGTCATTCGATACTGAGTGACGGAGTCAGCCACTGATGGAGGCACTAGCCTAGCCAACCCAACATCACTTATCTTACTCACAAAATTGCGATCTAGCAGGATATTGCCTGGCTTTAGATCACGGTGCACTATTGGTTCCGGTTTGGTCTGGTGTAGAAAAAGAAGGCCGGAGCAAATTTCAGCAGCAATTCGAAACCTGTGTTGCAAGAAAGTGGTGGAGTTTTACCAGTCTCAAATAGGCAGTCTTCTAAGCTTCCATTCGACATATGCTCATATACTAAGCAACCATACTCGGGACATGCTCCTAGAAGAAGCACCATATGAGGATGCCTTATGCAGCTTAACACTTCAACCTGGAATCAAATAAACACAGTTAATCGAATATAAAAGCATCACGCTTTTTCCTAGCAGTCTTTTGTAAATATTGCTCACAATATTCTAAAACACGAACTGGTAACAAAGGAAATAAAGCACTTGTCAGTATCCTAACTATCTCCGCTAACTTTACATTAATAAGAATATCCTATTACCACTTTTGAAATTTTATTACTTAGCAAATGGATACAAATGTTTCTTAGAGGTTGAAGACAAATTTATAGCCCCGTTTCTACAATGTGTTACAATAAGCTACCAAAAACTATACTGACTATTCCAGCTTGTCCTGCATTCCAATTTTAATCTAGTCATAATCAAGTGGCAATACTTATTATGTGGACATTCTTGGCTCTTTACTACAATCCTTGTGGTAAAAAATCTATTCTTAATTGAGCGTATCGGGAACAGTAAATGTGTGCTCATATATCAGTTTATTACCTCTTGCTGAAACTGTTGTCTTCCGTGAGCTGCATCAGGACGAAGGACTTTAACTGCAACAGCCGTGTGGTCCATACAAACACTTGTATACCGGCCCGTAGCCACCTTCTCCAATTTTCAGAGATTTTGAAAAATATTCTGTTGCAACTTCAATCTCCTCGATTGTGATCTCCTGTACCTGTAATCTGTTTGCGAAAATTGGCTAATCATCTTATCCTGCTCCTCTGCTTCTTTCATAGCTTTAATCTCTGCACTGATTCTCTTCTGAGCTCAATTCAGCCATCCTCTGAGCTGCTTCTGCATGTTCAAGCGCAGCCTTAGATTTGGCCTTCTCTCTTTCCGCGATTGCCACTGCTGCTTCCTCAGCTAAAAGTGCGTCATCCAACCTTTTCTGTTCTTCCAATTTCCAGCGTTGCAGCTCCATTGCCTGCAAAAAGAAAACGTAAGGCCATGCATAGAATTGCATTAGCTCTAACCAAATCGGTCTTTCACGTGCCTTCTGTCTTGCAGTGAGTGCTTCCTTACAGGCTGTACTGTACATTTCCATTGTTTGCTTAAGCTCCTGCTTTAGCCTTCTCATTTCCGCTTCCACATCATCCTAACGTTAAAGCATAAACGAGTCACAATTTGAAGTAAGCTTTCCATCACCGTGTACTGTGCACCCTTGCTCGGTACATAATTTATGTAAATATTAGTCTTAGTACCCTTACCATTCCTGATACAGATATTCTATCACTGTCAATTGAAGCAAATGAGTACTCAGAAGATGTCATGTTGTCCAATGATCTCCGACCAAAGTTCATAGAATCAAAACTATTGGTGTCAAGGTCTGAGAAGCCTGAGAGCCGATTAGGGATTGGTCCATCTTCAAAGCTGTCAGTGTATGAAGGGAAAATACTGTCAACACTTGACCTACCAGAACTGACAAAAGATATGTCAGTATCTGGTTTCGAGATTTCATATGGTGTGCCATTTGGTCCTCTCCTGTGAGTGAATGGAGACCTGTCACAAATATTGATATCCAATTAGGCCTTGGAAACAGAAACCAACATATATACTGTTGAAATAAACAGGGTTCGTGGTAGACTAAACCCATTTTGACGAATTTTATCCAAATTTGAATCCCATAGTCTGACTTACTTTATGTCATTTTGTAAACTGGCAGTAGATGGTTCAGACAACAACCTTGAATTCCCAGAAAGTTCAGCAGCTGTAGAAACTAATTCAGGATTAGCACATGCTAGACTAGAAAAAAAGTGAAGAACCCAACAAAGCTTCTACGGAACACTAAACTCTTTGAATTGCCTGCAGATGGAAACAGCCTCTCACTGACAATTGATTTTGCACTATGTTGTCGCATCAGGTGTTGGCGTAGCGGATGAGTGAATGACACTGGACGAGAAGCAGATCGTGTAGATGATATCTTCCCAGTTTTTGAAATAACATATACAGTACAGAAATCAGGTACCCCTTTTAACACACTTCCAGGAATATCTTTCATCTTAAATCTTCATGGAAAAAAGGAAACTGAAATTAGAACACTTACGGACATGTTTCTGCTAACGATCCTTAATTAATGCTTCAAATGGAATATAACTTCTTAGATCCTGTTTCGTAAGCTTATGATTATGAATTATGATCAATAATCAACTCTGTTATTTATGGTTAATGGATTAAGTAAATAAAAAAGAGTTGTAAAATCTATAACCTGTCAAACATTTATAGACTAAAAGAACATGAAGAACAGGAAGTCATGAGATGAAAGGATTGAAAGCTCATTTCATTACTAAATTAAATGCAAGAGCACACACAAAAGAGAAATGCATATATATACCTGAGAAGACCACCTTTTGCAGCAGCACCAAGAATTAGTATCTCTATCCCTACTCGATTTACATAATCAACAATTCCTTTAATAGGGTCTACATCCTCTACCAAGATTTCATGACATTGTACCTGTAAATTATATTTTATAAACTTTAGAGGCACGTAATGTGCGTGAAGATAATCATCAGTAAACAAACCATTTTTTTTTTCTGGTTCCGCAATAAAAAAGAGCATCTCAGTGCACAGTACTAACATCTTTGCGTGTACAATAGACACGGAAAGGAAGAAAGAGTTCTTTCGACTGGGGATCCAATTCTTTAACTGAAAATCCATTCTCATCACAAATATCATAATTCTGGTTCGGCTCTGCATCAATAACACAGTGTTGAATCAGGTTATGGAAATTTCCTTTCAAGACACAAGGCAATAGCTTCTTATCATTTCTGCACAATTGACCTGTTCTTAATGGCTGAAAAAAACTCGATATAAAATGAAAACCAGGTAAATTTGGGAATGTTGAGAACATATGCTAGGCCATTGCTAAAACCACAATCTTTAACAAGACAATTTTTTCAAAACAGTGTAATTTGATTGGCCTCTGCAAAATGTCAGCTGAAATTTTCCATCTCCTTACATGAAAAATTGCTTCATAAATAGTTTTGAACATTTGAGGAAACATATAGTGTAGAATGGGGCAAGCAACATTGATTGCAAGAACAAACCTTGAAATTTTCAAGTAAAATTCTATGATTAAGCGGTCTGGTAGCGGTAGTGTGAGAATTTCACCCTCTTGTGGGGAGGCTGACACTGTGGAACCTCTGAGTTACCGTAATTTATCCTTCCAAAATCTTGTAAGGTCAGGTGGGCCCAATCTAGGGATTTTGCCATTTGTGGGCAAGAGTGTATGCTATAACTCATCAAAATCCACATTGCATATACACATTATATTGTGTAATTAAACATTCATAAATCCATATGAGAGAGAGAGAGAGAGAGAGAGAGAATTACTTTGGGTGAGTTTGACATTGAGTAAAAGTATGGCATTTCCTTTAGCAACGATATTCTCAATTGACCATTTCAGAGCCATTTGGCTTCCTCTGTCTTTGTCAATGGCAACGGCTATCAACTTCTTATCTTTCCCCGGCTGAGGGTTCGTTGTTATTGGCGACGAGCCCCACATCTCTCCTCCTCGTTCTCCTTTTCATATGTTTCTCTGCATCCCCCAAACCCTCCAGGGATATACCTAATTGAAATCCAATTCGCTTTTTGATCTCCGATTCTCACTCCCAAAAACCAAACAAAATCCCAGGTTTTTGAATTGCTTTCTCCAGATACCTTTCTCGCTCGAATTTCTCTTTGAAAATGGCAGTAAATTCTAGAAAATTGTAATAAAATGGAAAGGGGAATCAAAGAAAGACATTGAAAGAGGTATGACTTCCCTTCGTTCAAAGAAGACAATTTGCCTCTAATCCTCACCATTGAAATGTGCGAACGAAGCTCCGCTTTTAGCGGCTGTGTTTTTACGAGATTTTCCACTGCTACTGCTTTGCATGGGCTATTCACTCATCGCTGCAACTTTACCGGAATAATTGGGACGGCGATGAAGAAAAAACAAAATTATTACTCCGTACTCTTTATTTTTATTGGGGATGGATAAGGGATAAATTTGTCATTCAACTTTTATACTCTCAAACAATAAAATAAAATGCTCTAAATAAGTCATTAATTTTTTTTTAAAATGATGTGATTAAACTTTTTTTTTTTTTAATCTCATATGTTAACAACAAGTTATATCTATTTGGAATGTCACACCAAATTAGGTATTTTTTTCATTGACTAAAATAAATATTTTTCTTTTTTTTCATTGACTAAAATAAATATTTTCTTTTAACTTTATTTTCTCAAACACTAAAAAATGACTTTTCCGAGTTTTCAATGCACCTTTACTTATTTATTTTTTTCTAGTTTCTTATCAACTTGACTTAATTATTTATTTATTTATTTTTTAATGTGGAAAATCTCAGTTACTCCGTATTATTCAAGAGTGTTTGTTGAACCGTCTTGTAATTTTAGTGGACAAAGAATTACAAGTAGATAAACCAACTTAAGTTGCTCGAACTCAATATGCCACTCACGTTGAATTGTTGAACTTGACATGTTCTAATTAACAAGGTTAAGTAAGGTGTCTTGAACTCAACAAGGCCAATAAGACTGATCGACGGGTTCAATCGAGGTGATACTAGTAAGAATTGAACTCGTAATTATCCAAATATGTAAATTATGTTTAACCATTTGGTTACCTTTTCGGGACAAGATATAAATATATATTTTTTATAATTTGAGTTTTTCAGTTTTGTTGGACTATATCATGATTCCATGAATCAACACCCAAATGTTTGTAGTGCGAATCGAATCTCACCATTGTCGCTAAAAGAAAGTTTTAAGTGAGAACACATATATAAATATTTTGATCATTGTTGTTTGTGTCATATAGAAGATATTTGGTAAATAGCAGTTAGATAATTGAGAGAGTGAGTTTTTACTAATTGATGACATAAAGCTGATTGGAGAAAAGTGTTTTGGTAAATTAGCTGTTAGTCGATAGTTGTTACATGCAAAATTACTTTATCAAACGGTTAATCGAAAAAGCTGCATTGAGCAACTTTTAACTTTTAGTATTTTGGAGCAATAAACTAGTACAAAAAACTAATTAATCAAGCACGTTATATTGATTGTTTAACCAAGTCAAACAACTAATAGTTATCAAATAAGCCAAATTCAATGGATAAGCTACTATGTTACCAAACAGGTCAAATTCTATTTACAAGATATTGAAAGCCTTGTTTGCTAGTAATAGTTTTGACCCCATCAATTGTATTTACGATTTTAAGAGACATGTTGATAAAATTAACTATTACCTACAAATAAATTAATAAATTAATAGGTAAAATACCAAACACATTTATGCTTAGATGACATGTAGTGACTTCTCTCATGTGAAAGGTCATGAGATCGAGCCTTAGTGGGATTGTTGACTCTTTGTGCTTGCATTAGGTTGAGACTACAATCTAATAGATTCATGCTAAGGATGAATCATGCCTCAGGTGGTGGCTTTGTTAACTTGACTCTTTGTTTTTGTGCTGAGGCATTGCCTCAGTATACTACAATGTAATAAGGTTATTTCAAAAAAATAAAAAGGGATAAAGGTCAAATAGACCCTCCAACTATATATCAAAAGCAATTAGACCCTCAACTAAAAAAATTCAATTGAGCCCTTATGCTTGTTAAAAATGTGTAATTAACAAAATTGACCTATAAAAACATGTTACCTTTACGTCAAATGCCACATGGATGCCACGTAAGATGCCATATATTATTTTTAAAATATTATTAAAATAATAAATCAAAATAATTGTATTTATTAAAAAAAAAAAAAAGACTGCCATGGCTTCTTCCCGCCGTCCAGTTGCACATCGACGAAATAGCTTGCGGGATTCTCCGTCCATCAGAGAGAAGTCCAGCCCTTTC
Organism: Ipomoea purpurea; assembly: GCA_009835305.1. Taxonomy (NCBI): domain Eukaryota; kingdom Viridiplantae; phylum Streptophyta; class Magnoliopsida; order Solanales; family Convolvulaceae; genus Ipomoea; species Ipomoea purpurea. The sequence goes on from VALG01002841.1 coordinate 34,192, forward strand.
TCCCCCAGACGCCTCCCACTTGAAGTCGGAGTAGCTGAGCCAGCCAGAGCTGGGCGATGTTAATCCATCACCTTGCCGGGGCAGACGCAGTGCCGAGCCGAATGAGGCCAGTCTCAGGTCAGAACCCATAATGGGCACATCTTCCTCCAAGAACCTTCTTCGGCATGAACTTCTCCGGCTCCGACCAAATCCTCTCGTCTTGGGTGATGGCGTACATATTCACCATGGTCGTCGTTTCCCGCCGGAATGAAATGATCGCGATGGCCATCCTCGCCCACGATAGCAGCAGCTTCGGTGGTGGACCCTCAGAGTCTCCTTCACAATGGCGTTAGATATGAAAGATTTGGAAGGTCCTGAATCCAACGACACCGCCTGTCCTCCCAACAATGCCATTCAAACTTTACGGAGAAGTTTTCCGGCACCTATATTTTAAATATGTTTTATATTATTATTATTATTATTATTATTATTATTATTATTTATTATTATTTATTATATTTATTATTTATTTATTTTAAGCTTATTTTTATTTTTGAATGGAATGCCACGTAGGATGCTAAGCAATCCAAAATTAACCGGTTGTAACCTATTAAATATGTTAATTGTGACAATTTTAATCAATTTAAGGGTTTAATTGAAGTTATTTTAGTTAGATGGTCTAATTGAATTTTGACATATAGTTGAAGAACTTATTTGACCCTTATCTTAAATAAAAATAAATAGGAGAATAATAAATTATTATTATATAATACTCCGTAATTATATTAACAATAATAATTATATTAATTTGTAATTAGAAAATTTAACAAATAAAAATAATAAATTTATGAGGATCGATTTACATTCAAAGTTGCCAATTCAGTTTGTTTAGCGCATTAGCAGTACTCCGGACGCCGTAGCTTCCAGAGAAAATAAGTCTGTTCTCATATCTCTTGCTTCGCTCTAATCTCTATTCATCTTTCACTCCATTCTCCCCGTCTGATCTGACAAATTAATACAAAGGTTGATCTCTCTGTCTCATAAAACCTTGTTTTTATTCGTACTCTTTTTTTTTTTTTTAGTCTTCGCTCGATTAATGTTTACCAAATATGATTATCTATGTATTACACTTTGAACTGTGTCATTTCTGTGGATACACGCTTCTATCATTCCTTTTAAGAATTCTTCAATCTGGAAATTTAAAATTTACTTGTGCCATCGCGCAGTTCGAGCTATCGAGCTATTGATTGTCAGGATGCTGGGCTAATTTTGAAGAATGATTGTCATTCTTTGCTCGTTTGGATGAAATGCGCCGAGAGGGAGAATGTATGCTTCAGTTTAGCCTTGCGTATAGAGATATATAGCTTGTATTTCCATTTCTTCTGCGAAGTATAAGCCAGGCTGATTCTGAATCGCCTTGTTTTAAAAGCGGGTTTAGAGAAGTTGCGATATGTATAAACTGATACTTCTCACATCTTTACATCATATTTTTTTTTTTTTTTGGAAAAAAGATGTTAATCTTTGAGATATATGTATGCATACAGTTCTACCTACCATCGCTCGACAAAACGAGATCTGTTATTACTGTACTTAAGTTGCGGCCAAACCTCCACTCACGCGCACAGAAGCCCAGGGAGTTTAGATAATACGGGGGTCAATTTACGATATGCATATAAGCTTTAGTGCAATAATTAAATATATTAACCAATTCGCATTCAGTCAACGGACTAGATCTAATTCTCACAAACAAATCAGCGCCACTAACTACTACCTCCTCAACAAACGTGTATAAATAAGCATCTACATCACACTAAAGCGTGTACGCACTTATGAGTTGAAACGCTAAGCAGCATAATCTTGTATGTCCTATGAAAATATATAACTCATGTTAATCGGCAGAGGCTACCAAAGTCCCAAACTTCGAAGAAATAAGCCAAGGTTTATGTCAAACAGAACCGCATAACGCATAGTTTGCCACAAGCCCA
>VALG01002842.1:0-14609 GCA_009835305.1 Ipomoea purpurea
TTAAGATAAGTTTTAAATGTTTTGAAAATCTGGGGTGTTACACGATTGCTTTCTTAGAAATTAGGAGAAAGTTAATATGAGTTTCTAAAGGCCTATTTATTAAGGAAAAGATCTGGGCGGAGACAATCATCACGCGTGAACGACCGCTCTGATTCGCCTGGTGACCGTTGCGGTCTCTGAGGCTGGCAGTCGTCGACCACGAATGGCGAGAGGGAATGACAGCTGTCCGACGGTTGGCGCGGGCGTTTGGGCTTCTCCATCCCGCCCCATTTTCCCTAGCGGCTCAAAAAGGCCAGGGCGGAGGGGCTCTTGGTAGGAATCCTCCGACCGATATGCCTCGTTCATCTTTCTTTGTTGTTTAGCAGATACAGGTGGATTTCCATTGAAGGACCTGGTCGTACCCGAAGGAATTGCCGACCCGATGTGTAACCACCGAAGCTGTGGCCCCTTGACGAGAGTACAGTAGAAACACGTGGCGGTACTAGAACTTGACAGGAAGGCATCCGGGAATGGTGACACGTGGTTGCTACGTGGGAGGACATGTCGGAGGCAGGACTTGTGTCTCCGCTACGGGTTATAAATCCTCCGACACAACAGGGATAAAGGACTTTTTGGACGATCGATAGGTTGTATAAGAGACTCCCGACCGCATCCACAGTCGTCTCGGTGCAACAAGTAAGATGTACTTAGGGCTTTGCGTGATTAATATAGTTATTTACTTGCTGTTAATTGATCTCGCTTTATTGCTATTACCTGCACACGTGGTATTTACTTATCAGTTCCTAATTTCTATTTACTATACAATTCTAAATTAAAATTCCTATTTGTTAATACATACACATATTAAATTCATATTCTTATTCAAAATATTATTTTGTCACTTACTCCAATCTATAATAATAATAATAATAAATAATAATAATAATAATAAGTAATAATCGTCGTCGTCGTCGGTCGTCGTCCGTCGTCGTCGTCGTCGTCGTCGTCGCCTCAAACCGTCGTCGTCGTTCGTCCGTCGTCGTCGTCGTCGTCGTCGTCGTCGTCGTCGGCGCGTCGGTCGTCGTCGTCGTCGTCGTCGTCGTCGTCGTCGTCGTCGTCGTCGTCGTCGTCGTCGTCGTCGTCGTCCGTCGTCGTCGTCCGTCGTCGTCGTCGTCTTCGTCGTCGGTCGTCCGTCCGTCGTCGTCGTCGTCGTCGTCGTCGTCGTCGTCGTCGTCGATCGTCGTCGTCGTCGTCGTCGTCTGTCAGTCGTCGTCGTCGTCGTCGTCGTCGTCGTCTCGTCGTCGTCGTCGTCGTCGTCCGTCGTCGTCGTGTCGTCCGTCGACCCCGTCGTCGTCGTCGTCGTCGTCGTCGTCGTCGTCGTCGTCGTCGTCGTCGTCGTCGCTCGTCGTCGTCGGTCGTCGTCGTCGGTCGTCGCGTCGTCGTCGTCGTCGTCGCGTCGTCGTCGTCGCGTCGTCTCGTCGTCGTCGTCGTCGTCGTCGTCGTCGTCGTCGTCGTCGTCGTCGTCGTCGTCGTCGTCGTCTCGTCGTCGTCGTCGTCGTCGTCGTCGTCGTCGTCGTCCGTCGTCGTCGTCGTCTCGTCGTCGTCGTCGTCGTCGTCGTCGTCGTCGTCCGTCGTCGTAGTCTCGTCGGTCGTCGTCGTCGTCCGTCGTCGTCGTCCGTCGTCGTCGTCGTCGTCGTCGTCGTCGTCCGTTCGTCTTCGTCCGTCGTCGCGTCGTCTCGTTCGTCGTCGTCGGTCGCGTCGTCGTCGTCGCGTCGTCGTCGTCGTCGTCGCGTCGTCGTCGTCTCCGTCTCGTCGTCGTCGTCGTCGTCGCGTTCGTCGTCCCGTCCGTCGTCGCCGTCGTCGTCGTCGTCGTCGTTCGTTCGTCCCGTCTTCGTCGTTTCGTCGTCGCGTCGTCGTCGTTCGTCGCGTCGTCGCGTCGTCGTGTCGCGTCGTCGTCGTCGTCGTCGTTCCGTCGTTCGTCGTCCGTCGTCCCCGTCGTCGGTTTCGTTCGTCCCGTCGTCGTCTGTCGTCTCGTCGTCGGTCGTCGTCTCAGTCGCGTCGTTAATCGTCGCATATCCTAAGTCGATCCTATAATAGATAATAACATATTACTTGTAAATTTAAAGGGGATAAATTAAACTTTTTTAATTTTTCACAAGACCATTATTAATTGTTTTTAATAATAATTACATAACAAATAATAATATAATTTGCAATAATAATATGATAATAATTTCCACTAACAATGTTTTCTAATATAATATCGTTTGTATATATATTAATATAATAATATTAGTTATATATATAATAATTATTTTATATATACTTATATTAACATTACATATTACCATTTACATAATATATAATTGGTTATGTATGTAATGTAATTTATGTATGTATGTTATTATGTATGTTATGTTGTTATTATATTAATTTATTTATTTTATATATTTCAATTTTCTTTGAAATTATTTTGAACATGGTCTACTATTGATGGATCATGAAATTCAAATACATTTTTTAATATATCAACATTTATTTTTTTATAATGAAAGTACCTTACGTAAAAATATATGTCCTTAGTTATTAAAATAATCTTTTTTGGCAATCAAACCAAGTTTTTTTCATAGTTTTTTTTTTGATTTAAATAATTGGCATAGCAGGGCGGCCTAATTTTTAAAGATTGGTTTTGATGTGCACTTAATGAGACTAATTAAGAGGTCAAGATTTCGTTAAATTTGCTTTGCTCGATGATACAAATACTCATTCTGTTAAATAAACAAATACCACATCAATGACATCAACACTCTCCAACTTTTATATTTGGTCTTTATTCAGAATGTAACTTTAAATTCGAATGTACTAGTTGTAGGTAATTTAGTTAAATAAAGGATGAAGAATTAAGTAAAATAAATTTCGTAAGAAATATAATCTTAAATGTTTATCTCGTAATGCTAATTTTACTTAACATTCATTCTTTATAACGTCTTTGGATGAGTGTTTTTGTGTTGGATATAAGTCATCCTCGATGAATTATTTTCCGACTGAATAGTACGCATCGTTTGCCTCTTATAGTCTCATAAATAAAAATGTCAACATGTTTTCCAGATCAAAATCACTAAAATTATTTAGGCAGCCTACTATGTCCGTAGTATATAGGGTATTTCTTTTTAAACGTCTAAAATTTCAAACTTATGTATGATCTTTTGATGGGTGTGCATGCAATATGTACATAAAGTAATTCAGAGAGTTTTTAAAGTATTAACCACGAAGTGACCTAAATAATATTATTTATTGACCAATGGTGAAAACTCCTAAAATTGTATGATTTCGAATAAGGTATACTTATTCAGTTATAGTAAACAATATATTGTAATCTAAATGTGATATACCTTTTTATTTATATATAATGATATTTAAATGACATATTGTATTGATCCATACAATTCTAATATTTGATTACATAATTCGTAGTTTTAAATCACGATTTTGTAGTCAACAATTACACTTTTGACCTTTATAGAAATTTGAAATATAATTAATTTATAATTTATTTGTATAATAATAATATATTTTATAGATTCTATAAATATTTATTCAATAGCAATAATTATTCACATAACATACAACATATAAAATCATACATAATCATTAACATTATTTAACATACATTAAACAATAGCATACAATAAAAATTTTTATTTATAATAATGAATATATCATATAGGTATTAAATTTTTTATACATTATTATTATTTTTTCCGTGCAATCGCACGGAACATAATACTAGTAAGTGTGTAAATATAGTTAAATAATTATGTAACTAATAATAATATTATATTAATATATTAATTAATAATATATAATATATATAATAATTATATAAATAATATTAAAATATAATATAATATTATTGATAAATAATATATATAATTAATTAAAAGTAAATAATTAATTAAACTGATAATAGATTAAGTTAAATAAATTAGCGTAAAATATGAAATAAATTGATCGATAACTTTTACACTGAAATGGAAGGAAATATACTTATAACTTGATTTAATATCATTAATAATAGTATATAAAATAATTTAAGCGTAAAAAAATTAAACACATTATGACATATATAACTCTTGAAACTAAATATAAAATATGAGATGAAATAGGTGTTTTTGTGTTGTTTATAACGAGTGGGGGGCGTATCAATAAGATTAAAAACAAGTTTTTTTAAAACAATTTAGATGAGAGAATTGGAATTCCTGTGCACTAAGTGGGTTAATTCTATTTGTTAGGAAACATTTTGTTATTTTAGATTTTTGATATAATTTTCAAGCATACAGAATTGATAGACCCATTCTTTTTCCGTTGTTTTTAAGTAATCTAAATTCGTTGGAAGATTGTTTTTTAGTATTTTTAGGTCATTTATAATTTTCTAGGCCCAAAATATTAATATATTAATTGTTTTTTTATTAAGTTTTTAATTGGGAAAAATTTATATCCGTTCACGCGCAAATTAAACAAAAATTCTCACTGTTCATTAATAATTATTTATAGTTGAAAAAGATAAGACATAATTACTTTCTCAAAAATATTAATCTCTGTTTTAGTTAATTGTTATTATAATTAAAATATTAATATGGTTCTCTTTGCATAGTGTAAATTAAATGTTATTATCACTATTATAAAAAACTCTTCCACAAGACCTGATACAATCGCACATTACAGTTGTCATTTCCTTTATTTGATTATAACTAATAAGTATTCATTCATATTTGATGATTAAGGAAAATATTAATAGGAATTAAATGAAACGACGATGTTATACTTTAGAGACGACTGCTGATCAGACGAAACTACTTGAAGCGTTACTGATAGATCAGACGACGAACGACAGATCGACGACACGACGACGACGACGACGACGAACGACGACGACGAAGACGCGACGAGTGTACGTACGACGCTGACGCACTTAGACGAACGGACGCGACGAACAGACCTACAGACTGGACAGACGCAACGACTGACGACGACGAACGACGTTCGACCAAGTACGCTGACCGACGACGACGACGACGACAGACGCGACACGGATACTTGACGACGACTGTACAGACGACGACAAGCCTGCATGACTTGTACAGACCAGACAGACTGACACGACGACGACGACTGCAAGACGACATAGTACGACACTGACCAACAAACGTATCTTGTACGACGACGACAGACGACGTACGTGACGACGATGATCTTGAACGACTAGACGTACGACGCGACGGACGACGACGACGACGACGACGACGACGACGACAGAACGCTACGACCGACGACGACGTACATGACGATGTACTTGATGTATCAGCGACGTACGACCGTACGCCGTTTTATCATGACGATCTGAGACTGACAGACGACAAGTACGACAGACGTACGGACCGAACGACGACAAAAAAACGTGGAGAAAAACAAGTGGCGATTTTAAGACACCTGTAATAGTGGCCATCCTGTTATAACTAAGAGCGTCGTTTGCGGCATGCATATCGATTAATAAATGCCCTGGTGCAGATATAATGACTAGTTTTTAATTGGTTTTTTAGTCCTTCCATTGGGCCAATAAATTGTAGTTTTTTAAAAGACCTTAAGAAGTTCCAATAAGGAAAAAAAAACGAAATTTAAGTACTCTTGAGCCTTGGTTAGAGAAGAAAGTTGAAAAGAGAGGAAGGCAATATTCATTTTTGCATTGCATACACGAAAAACAGCAAAGGAGAAGGTTTTTTTTAGGGTTCAACATACGGTGTAATAAATTTTATTTTTGTTGTAAAGAGAAACCTTTCCTGTTTAAATTTTTTGCTATGTAATTCGAAGCCTCAAGAATTGATTTAACGACTGAAGGATCAGAATCCCCAAGAAACTTTACCGGCCTCGTTTTGGTTTCGCTGAATATTGTTTGAAGGGAATGATGGAAATTCATGAAAATAATTCAACAAGATTTAAATTTGTTTTGGTTTGGTGGAAAAGAAAACTTTAAATAGGAATAGAATTTCCATTATTTTTTTTGGTTTTAGTTGGAAAGAATAAGGGAATAATGAAGTTATAAAACAATTAAACCCTACACAATAAGAGTAATAAATAAGAAGGTTGAAGGTAAAATTTGGTCATATTAGTTTTCCTAGAAAAGGTTTTTCCATGGAAAAAACAAAATACCAGCATCAACTTAGAATTTGTTTCTATGTTATTTAAGAAAACTTTTTCCATTGTAAAAGTTTTTCCATCCAACCAAACAACGTAAAACATCCATTTTTCCATCACTTTAAGAAAAATTTTTCCCATGGAAATTTTCATCCAACAAAACACCTTATGTTATTGGAATTTTTAATCCCTTTGTTATATATTTAAATTAAAATGATGCCATTTTTGTAACGTTTTTAAAAAGACAATATTTAATGTTCTCAATTATGTAAGCCATTTATTTAATCAGTAATTATTATTGTTATTCGTATGGATTAATGGCAAGTGACAGAGAATGAATATGATTCACCTTTCTCCCTGTTTTCCTATTTGTTATATTCTTTTTTAACACGTTTACAACATGGATTGCTTTACATTTTTGCTATTCTATTTCCTCCACATTTTTCACAACCAATCCGAAAAAAATGAAATCCGATGGCAATTTCCTAAATGAAATAGTTTCTTGAGTTTTTCCGATTTTGGGAAGAAATCTTTTGAAGAAGGAAGCACTGGGGGTAATCCACTTTGCGTTTGTATCCAGTCCGAATTAATGCAATATAAGAAGTATTGAGACCAGGCCCTTTTGCTTCTCTGACAGAGAATGGAAAAATATGAATTTTTGGTTCTGAAAATCATCGTCATCATCAGACAACGAACAGCACGTCGATGAAGGCTTCCAGGCTTGGCGAGGGTGGTTCGCCGGTTCCAGTTTCCGTCCTCCAAACCATCCTCATCTGCGCCAAAATCATCGGCCCGATCGACAACTGCTTTGCATTCCTTTCCGATCACGAAGATGTACCCTTGCTGTGGAACGTTTCAGACGACATTGAAAGACTTTCGCAAGGACATCAGCGTGGTGTTTTTGATCTATCGCGATTTCGTCCAGATTTTTTTTGCGGTGAGACTTCCGAATCGCTTTCACCCTCTGCTCTTCCGCCGCGGGAAAAACACCGGTGAAAACAGATCGACCGGTTCACGCTAAAAGAGAATCTTTGTACGGATCTTAAACTGGGACTAGGTCCACGGCGGTGGATTCTTTTTTTCTTTCTCTGTGCCCTCTGATCGCGCCACAGCCCATTGATGATTGGTGGCTAGTGGCTGGCGACCTGCATTCGCTGCAAGCGGTCTGACGGTGACGCACCAGATTCGTGATCTCCTGGTGGCTTAATCATGGGAACTCTGGGTTTGGAGCTGATGATGGGATGGCCTCGGATCACCGTCGCCGTCGCCTTCACTGTTGAGGACCGAAACCACCGCCTCCGCCGCGATAATACGCGGCAGTAGCAATTCGTGCGACGGCAACATTTGACAGTAGAATAACAATTGAAATCAAACTAGAGGAAATTGTGGGCGATCTTCGGGCCTAGAGTCGCAGGCGCCGTTTTCAGAGCAGGGTGGTGGTTCGGGGTGGACGCCGTTGTGTCCCTGCCTGCCTTATGTTCAATTGTGTTAGAAAAGAGGACATTGATGAAGGCGAATGGAGGTTGAAGCTTTGGCTTTTCTGTTTCTTTGGCTGCCTCGAGGTAAAAGGTTACAACAGCGCAGCATTTTTGAGGTCAGATTCTATTTTGCTTAGCTTGCAATATTGCTGATAATCTAGTAAATGTAAAGTTGAGTATATGGTGTGAATAATGGTTCTGTTTTGAATGCTGCCATAAATTTTGAGTAAAATATTGTGGATGCAAATTATGTGAGGTGTCGTGCCGTGCATTCTAATTTGTGAATAGAGATAATCTTAGATATCATGTGAATGTTGTAGATAATATAATCGTGAATTATATTCTTGTTGAAAGGATCTTGCACACAGCTTCTATTTACACTTTGATATCAGAAGTAAAAATGCAGCTTCATTATAAAGAACATGTTCTTTGTAGAACTGATATTGCTTCTTGATGAGCATGCATATTATTGAGCCTATATTTTGCATTTTTGAAATTAGAATTCAATATGGCTGCAAAGTTGAATTTGTCTTAATATGTTCTCTCTGGACATTTTATATTTATAATTAACTATACTTTGCATCAGACCTTGCTACCAAGGCTACATATACTTGCCAAGAAACTATAGGGTTTATTGATGACAAACTTATTTCAGTGGCTTTTTCACACCGAGTTAATTGCATTATGGCATATTTGTTTTTTTTTTTTTGTCCTGCTATATTTTCGTAAGTATAGATGTGGACTTGGGAGTATGTAATTTCCATGATGCTAAATCATCTGTACTTTTTATAAGATGTGCTAATTGATATGAATGGATTTATTTAGTGTTTTAGGCATAACAATATTTAATGCCTTACGCTGCATGTCCACAAAGTTTTTTTTTAGTATTTGGTTAAAATGCACATCTGCGAAATAGCTAACTCATTCCAAGCAATGTGAGGCCCTCATAACATAAAGGATCTGGGGAAGAAAATATGCAGGTATTGCAACCTTACCTTTAAGTGAGGTCAATGTTAAATGCATGGTTTGTTTTTTTTTTTTCTAATGCTATGCTACTCTATAAAAGTCAAAATTGACTCACATCATGTTGGTTTCCCAGAAACAAATAAATTGTGATTTTTTTTTACACAGTAATCACTGCTTGAAAATTCTGACAGGCGCAGTTTGAAAATTAAATTCGTGAAAATTACTTCTTGAATTCATTTTGGCATGAAATTTTTTCTGGAGAACCTAGACTTGTGGTATTTGATGTCTGTAAAAAGATTTTGTTAAAAATATGCTTTGGTTATTCCAGGAAAATTTGTAAAGTTTTGGCAGTGTGCTGCCAATTGTTTTTCTGCCTGGAGCAATGTTGTGAAAAATTTTCAGAAAAATACTTCCACACTTGGATTGTCATGAAAATATTTATGTACGTTCTAGACTGCTGAACATACATATCTGCCAAATTTTGTGTCAAAATGTGTTACCTTTTCCCCCATAAAATTCTGCAATCCAGGTCAAAATTCTGGAAATTTTTTGCCGTTTTCAGCTTGTATATCTTGCTATTTTGTGATGTTTTCATGTTGATATGAAACTATGAAATAAAATGAGAGCTTGCTTGGAAAAATGCTATTTTTGACTACCCGAAATAGGAATGAATGGGCCCGGCAGCAAACATGTGCTCATTATTCTTCGGCGAACGGTATTTCTCTCATTGTTCTAATTTATGAATTAATAAAAATATCTCTTGTCATGTCATGCCTTGTGTGTACCAAATATGATGTGCATGCATAAATTGAGTTTTTGGTGTCCAAAACATAAGGGACAATTATATCACATATTGCATGTGCTTCTCTTTAATTGACAACATTTAGAATATAATCTCTTGATTATGTTCACATAAGGGATTTTGTTATTTCTCTTGTTGGCAATTTATGATTTGCTATAGGCCATAACTATTGAAATTCATCCCACAACTTATAAGTGAGGCAATAGCATGAATTCTCAATATGGTTAGGTTGCACCTGTCGTTGCTAAGCCTTAGCTTGCATGTGATAACAATTAAAGGCTATGACATGTTTACAGTGCTAGTTTATGCTATAGAAACTTTTTGACATGAGATTTGGGCATATGATATTTAAGTTTATAGCCCTCAGTTCTTTGTATATTTATTGCCCAGGAAGGTAGATTAAGGATTTAATTCTAAGTCTCCTTTTTAGGATGAATCTTGACAATGAATTCTTGACCAAAAATGGTCAACCTATCCCATCAATCCCCGAAGGATTGCTTGACGTTACTATGAGCCAAGTTTTTTTTACTAAGTCTAACTAGATCACAAATCAATCCTCAAGGATTGCTATACCCCTTTTCACCTAGTACGTGGTTTCAGAAGTAACATTTCCCTATCTGCGTTATTTTATTTGCGCAGTCTATTTATATCACCACCACAACGTACCTCTAAAAGGGCAATAAAAAAACTTCCGTCTATTGATAAATACGGAAAGCCCATGATAGGGGATCCATACATATAATTTGGTACGTTGACTGCATTCCTAATGAAGATTGTTTATCGGCATTAGGGAGATAATATACTACTCCGTAGCTTTTTGGAATGCGAAGAAATTTCATAAGAATAAAAACATCTTCATTATTTAAATTCATGTACTAGTTAGATTGAATTGGAAGTTCAAAAGATAATCTATTTGCGATTTTAGCAAATAATCTGCCAAATACATCTATTGATCATAATGATCATAAAAGAAGTGATTAGGTCCTATATCCTTGGACCAAACATATCTATCGAATACTCCTTGACACTAAAAAGTGTAGGAGATCTATCAGTGAAGAGATATGGATCATAATACTAGATCTAGTAAAGAAAAATCATTGATCCACTCTTGAAATAGCTGAACAATTATGTCCTGCAGACGTTTGTCTAGATGAAGGAAAAAACCCTGGTAAGACTTATAGGTGCACCAAACAAACGTAATACTAGGGATGCGGAAAATCAGATCAAAATATATTTGGTAGAATCGTTGTAGAAGCCATTACTTTTACAAATATGAAGTTTTACAAAAAGGTTATAGTTGTCGACAACAAATTGTCATTACAAATGCTCGTATATGATAATCTGATCCAGAGTTAGGCACCAGAAGCTATCCATGACTATTTAATATATAAAGAGCAATTTAAGCATAGCTGCTCGCTAAAATGTATAATTCTCTTTATAACAATACACCATTTGGAGCGTTAACCCTGAAGGTTACAAAATGGGTGTGTGCATGAAAGGAAATAATGAAGTAATGGAGGTTGATAAAGCGGTTGTAAGCCCTGATGGTTCACGCAGAGACCCTTAATTGATTTTAATCAAATATACTCTCCCACGGTAAATAGGCATTAAAGTTCCGCTACATAATACAATTGGCAGAATAATAAATTTAGATATGGCAGTTAAATTTATTTTGAGAAATCCTAGATCGATTCATAATTCTCGAAATGAGGATTTTTTTAAGTATTATTATGTGTCGCATTATTTACTCTTTAAAGGGTTGCGAATGGAGTTATTATCCTCGTTGAAGGAATAATATGTACCATTGTGTGCTCGATAAAGGGTTGATAATAAACTTATTTATTATTTATTATCTCAGTCATGATTGATGGTGTAAACATCAATGAAATATATAAAGAGCTTGATAATGTCAGTTCATGTTTAAAGACTGAGACTTTTGAAATAAAAAGCTTGTGAAAGCTATAAGTATTATCTAGACTTGAAGATCGAGTTTTTCTTTGAAGTTTTTTTTTATATATATACACCCAGTCAGCCTACATCTAAAAATGCTTTTCATATGCGATATGCATATTAACAAGTAGTCAATAGTCTTATCAAATAATGAGGTATGCTGTCACTTATATTATCTTTAACAGAACAGGACATAAGGATCACATTTTTCTGAGACTCGATTTAGTCCTCCTTTACTTCAATACGTAGTATAATTCGGTTGGAGCAACCAATCCTACTACGAACCAGAACTGCTCCCTAATCGCAACATATTCGATAAACATTGCTATAGCAAAATCTAGTTCCCTTACAATGATAGTACTTGAATTAATGATTAACATTATCCTCCGGTATATATCGAGATACAAAGACATGACAAATTTATTGTAATGAAACCATTATACGATTTTAATAGGCTACTTCTGGGTACTGTGGCTGTATTTATTTTTATCCCCGCAGATTTCATAAGTTCAAAAACCTTATATATTAATACAATGAATTTCCCTAAATGGGTTTAAAATGATGACAATACATTGTGTGCAAATAAATGTTATAGATTCATAGAAGAGCCATAAGATTATTGTACACTACTCTAAGTTGACAAATCCAGAGATTGTCCAATCCATTCTTCAAATTATTTGAAATATATGTAAAATTTGAAATTGTTTATCTTCTCAGTGAAGGAGACGGAAGTAAATTTACTCAATCAATCCGGAAGTATATATTTGAACGTAAATCCTAAAGATTAAGTCATAAAAGATAACAGTTGTTGCACTATTTGCAACATAACGGAAGTGCAATTTACTTGAATCATCTAGGAAGATATGAACGTAATAATACCCGGAAGATATTAAGTCATAAAAGACTAACAGTTGCGCACTATTCTGCAACTACAAATATATATCAATATAAATATCATGACTCTTTTCCTCACTAGTTTTTCTCCCTTGGGTTTTCTTAGTGTGTTTTAACGGGCAACATGAGTAATGATCATATTGAATGTAAAATGTGTGAAAGTTGCAATAATATATTGCTTAAGTAGACATCCACCAAAATCCTGGAATATGATATTTTTTTTATGCCTTAAATTTAGTTTTCCTCTGAAAGAGACCGATTATATGCTTGTACTCTCTTTGTATTCCTTCATAACTATCGGCTCTAGATATACTTTCCCCACCCACTCATTAAGTTGAATTGGAGATATGAATGATCCTAATAAGAGATGACGATGATTTGACACGAATATATAATTTTTTACATAACTTAGGTCCTATCATGTAATCTTTTTATATCGAGACTAGGTTTTTTTCATTCTACGGTAGGTTTTCCTATTAGAAAATAATAAAGAAAAGAAAAAAAAAAAAAAAACACAATGAAACAAATAGGTGATTCACTACCAACACTCCATTATCAAATTTTACTACATATTCATAGAATATAAATATAGAGTTTATTAATTTCCATTTTACGGCGAATCAATTTTACACTTTTAGACGCGATTTTGTAATCTGAGATTGACCAAGTATTCCATTGGATAAAATATGAGCTCCTCGTACATACCGACGCGCAGGGTTATTGTAGGCATATAAACCAACTATTCTTATTAATTATCTCGGCGTAGGCCTACATATTCATTCTTTGTAACGGTTTCTGTAAACCAGACCAATCACCCGCCCTAAAGCCTGCCATATTTTAGCTTTACTATTCTCCTAGTCAATTTTTAATAACTTCCTTTTGCTCTTTCTTGACCTGAAACCTATGATTTACTTGTTCTCCCATATATTGTAGGTGTATAAGGAGATAGCATCTTTAATAGAACAAGATTTAGACAATTTGATAATTTTGACTATGTATCTTCCTTTTTCCCGTGAGAATAGCCTATATTTTGACTTTAATAATCCTAGTTTGGTATAAGATCTGACTACATGTAAACCTATTGTTAATTAATATCACCCTTCTAATTTACTCCAGAGTTATTGAGAAGCGATAAGTACCGAACCGAAATTAAGGATATATTAAGTTTGATATTGTAAGTTTCTTCTTCTACCTAGAATTATTTCAAATATAGATTATTTCCCTCGATTCAACTATTCTCGCAAAATGAATTTTTATATTATTATCAAGTCGAGATTGAATGTAGGCTTCCGGTGTTGTAATTTGTGTATACACTTTATACTAGACTTTTACAGTATTTGCCGATTAAAAATATTTTCTTGTCATTATTGAGTTCATAATTATTTCCAACCACTTTTTTAACTTTTTTTTTTCGGGACTATTGCAAATGGTGTATAGATCTCTTTCAAATGATCGATGAGTCACGTGGAGTTATTTTCTCTTGATAATTTCAGACAGATGATGGATTCTTTAGAACATTTACAAGTTTATATTATCATATTTTAACATTACACTATTTTCATAATTTTCTTACCAATCTACGCTTATTATTAGTAATACAATTAATTTTGATCGGTGGTCCTTTTACATTCCTTTCTCACTCAACTCAGAGTCTTCCAAGTTATTCCCTTGTTATAAGTGAACAACTATTCCTGAGACATAGTAACAAAGGAACTTGTTATCAAGAAGAGCTCGGATTTAAGATGTTCTTATAATCGTATTCAGCATTATGACCTTAGGTGATCGGATTCACCACGCTAAGGCTTAGGATTGTGGTAGAGCAGTAGTCCCTTTATTAAGTTGGGAGAGGGAGGGAACTCTTATAGTGCGATGGTGTGATTGCAATATGGACTCTTATGACACTACAATAAATAGATACAACTAGTGTGGGAGTCGGAGGGGTCACATTTAGTGAAATTGTTTTGGATAACATGTTAGGTAACTCCCAAGTATTGCTTAATGGTTACTGATTTCGGGACTCTGGACTATTAGGGTGATAGAGACCTGCCTGATAGTATGTTAGTTAAAATGCTCATAACACAAAAATGATATTTACTTATGGCTAATAGCTTTGTTATTTTGGCATTTGACAAGGTAAGGATAGGCTCCTAAACCAAGTTCCTTATCAAGTTTTTTACAATGTATATAAACTTATTATACCCATATAACTATAATGATGATATTTCGCTGATAAGGGGAAGGCTTATTACTTTATAATTAATGAGGGCCATTAAAGATTGATAGTTTATTAGTTGTTCTTCAATAGATAATATAGATATTTCAGTAAGCTTTTAGTAGATCATCATGGA
>VALG01002842.1:14690-32139 GCA_009835305.1 Ipomoea purpurea
GAAGAAAACGACAAGCGACAGAAAAAATCTTTTCTTGGCGAAATTTTCCATGAAACTGTTGAATTGGTTCCACATTTTCGGAAACTTTCCGTTAAATGTTGTGATGGAAGATGCTTCGAATGGTTGCAGATTTAGCCAAGAAACAGTCATGTTGGAAGAATTAATTAATTAGAGACGCAAACTTTAAATGAAATTACAATGTGATGTGAGGCTCCAAATTATTAGCCAAATTCGATTTACTTTCTCATAGACAGTAAATTATATTATTGGTCATAGAGCCAGTAAAATTCAAAAAAAATAGAAAAAGGGTCAAATAAGTCCTTAAAATTTAGCTAAAAAGTCAATTAGCCCCTCTAACTTTTTAAAGGTGCAATTACACCCCTAAATAACTCATTTTGATGCAATAAAGCCCAACAACAGGTAATTGACTTGCTATCACAGGTAATAGAAATCTGACCATCCTCTGGCAGAATTTTGCGGCAAATGTCACCGGCGATCGGAGATGAACTAATTCATAAAAACAAGAACTTTATCCTTAAAATTAGTATAAATAATAGAAGTAGCAAAAGAAGCTCATGTCGTCAATTGGTTTGAGGGATAAAAGGAGAGTCGCCATAGAAAACACCAATTGCCCAGGAGCCCGCATGGACATTAGGCGTGAGCAGGAGGCGAGCATAGAGGGCAGTTACAGACCCCAACAACAGAAATGAGACAAGGAAGAAAGTGAAAGCTGACAAGACAACACGAAGATCTCTACTGTTGCTCTTGCCGCCGTTACCGGAACTGTTTCTCCGGCACCACCAGCCGGCGGCGCCGGCCTGTGGGTAGGCAGAGGCGGAGATCGCAACTGGGTTTGAACCCATCGGTAAAGGAAGATGCGGGGGGTGTCGCCTTAGAGAGATCTCTCGTGGCAGGGCAGCGGTGGGCATGCGGTTCCAGAAACACCGATTAAAGCCAGCATTATATAGTTAAATGCGTGTCAATCTATGTATGATCTGTGCAGTTCCTTCTAATGTAAAAATTGTGCTTAGGAATTGAGAATAGTGGGACACAAAAAGGGAGAGTGGAAGAAGAGGAGTCCGACGGTGGGGTTTGGGTGTTTTGGAATTGCAAAGGCAGATTGCGTCGGACATACAACAATGGTTTTGCCGGAAAAGTCACTTTTTTTGCCGGAAAATATAATTGTGTCGGAGGATGGCCAGATTTCTAATGACCTGTGATAGCAAGTCAATTACATGTTGTTGGGTTTTATTGCATCAAAATGAGTTGTTTATGGGTGTAATTGCACCTTTAAAAAGTTAGAGGAGTTAATTGACTTTTTAGCTAAGTTTGAGGGTCTATTTAACCCTTTTTCCAAAAAAATATTATTGGTCAGAATTTATCTTATAGGGTAGATTTTTGTTTTTAAATATATATATCTAAAACGATATCTTTTTATTTAAAGTGTCAATTAGTGCATTTTATTTAACAGAGTTAATTCAACCAGAGGTTCATTGTCTTTGGTGACAATTTCAAATTTAGTCACAAACTATTATTTTTGTCATTTAACATCTTAAACTATTATTTTTTAGACATTATCATTATAAATAAATTAAAAGAGATGTCAATATTGAAATTACTGAATTGTCCATATATTTAACACCAATTTGACGGAATAATAAACAGAGAACTACATTAAGCAAAAACACAAAAGTCTAGAACTACATTAGGTCACCAAAATCATTTAAAACGAAATTGAGAAAATTCACTGGATGACCATTTTAGGTATTAACTCATTCTTCGTACTTGTCCCTAATGGCCTAATTAGACTTTCACATTTCACAATAAGTGGGTTTAGTTTGTTATATAATCTTGTTTGATTTAAGTTGTGAAATTACCTCAACTAGTATGCCACCCGTGCGATGCACGGACTAAAATTTCATTATAGTTATTGTGATAATTATTGGTAACATTATTAAACTATATTATATATATATATATATATATATTTATTTATTTATTATAACATTCAGTTAAGTATATTGTAATATTAAATATTATTAAGAAATAATATTATTTTTTATATTTACAAACTACAAAATAACTTTATAATAAAGATGATGAATAATGAATGTGTCAAATTAAATTATAGATTATTGAAGATCTCTTTGTAAACCACATTAATTGTTGAATTACTATCCTGACCATTTTCATCACAAATTACAATCTTCAAGCCTTTTGGATTTGTTACTCTAGATGCCGCAACATACAATTGACCATGCACAAATACTGGTTTCTTCAACAGCAGGCCTACATGGGTCAAAGTTTGCCTTGACTTTTGTTGATTGTCATTGCGTATGACAGCATAATTGGAAATTGTTTACGCTGGAATTTGAACGAAAATCTCGGGTCTGAAGGCGTCATTGACATTCTTGCTATCAACACCTTTTTACCTACATGAGTACCCGTCATAATCTTTGCTTCAACCACATGCTCAGCTAGTCTGCTCACAACCAACCTAGTACCATTGCAAAGACCCATTGTGTGATCTATGTTTCTTAGCAACATGATCGGTGATCCAACCTTCAATGTCAAAACATGATTTGGTACACCAGAAGCTCGTATACCATTTATGAACTCAGTAGTATGCACATCCCCTAATATACCATTATTTGAATCAGCTTTGCAAATAGTGTCGCAACTCAGGTATGTTTTACTTTGAAATTTATTCTTGTCGTTCATGTAATCATTAATCTCATTGACTAAAATCTAGCGTAGGAGCTAGAATTGCACGACTTTCAAAAAGTTTTCCATCGCAACTACTTGCCCCTAAAGATGGGAATGTACTTTCAACAATTGTGGCTATTGGGTTACCATTTGATGGTATCAACAACTCTTGAGGATTTCAACTTCATCATAACCATCATTACGGTTACCAATTTCACCATCACCAATAGCTGCCAGCCCATTTTGAAAAACTTGTAATATGTTCCAATGCATCATCCGTCGCCAAGGATTCAACCTTAAATTCTTTGTCAAACGAAGTACTTTGCAGTTATTCCAAAGGTAGGATAAATTGATAAGTTGCTTGAACAATGTCAGGTCTTGAACCCTTGGGTATAACTGGGAGAATCTGTCGGAAATCACCTCCTAAAACAACCGGTTTTACCACCAAAGGTTTTAATGACAACTAATTCTGTCCTCAAATCTTAAGCAGATCTCTCATTGTTCTGTCCAAGGCTTCAAAACAATGTTTGTGCATCATCGGGGCTTCATCCCAAATAATTAGTTTAGCCCTAACAATCAACTCTGCAAGATCACTCCCTTGATTAATGTTACATGTCGAGTCTTCATTTAAAGATAATGGAATTGCCAAATCTGGAATGTGCAGTCCTTCCACATGGTAGAAGCAAAGATGTTATACCACTCGATGCAACGTTGATAACCAACATCACCTTGTGAATCTTAAGTGTGCAGACAATGCCTTCCAAACAAAAGTCTTACCTGTACCACCGTATCCATAAACAAAGAAGAAACCCCCACGATTTTGCATTAACATCCTCTCGAACTTCCTCATAAATGCATCTTTGTTCATCACTTAGCTGGGAAAGACAACATATCTCTCTCAGAAGCTAGATATTCTGCACGATCATATGATAACTCTTCCCATAATAACTGATTATTTGTCAATCTTGAATTGTCTTCACTTGGAAGTGGCATTGGAGGATAGTCTTTCAATGACTTGTTGCACATTTGTAACAACTTCTCCAAATCTAACAATGCAAATTCCTTTTTTCCATCGTCAGTGAGTACCAAATCTATAACAAAAAAAAAAAAAAGAACAAAAGAACATGGTACTCTTAGTATAATAATCATTATATTACTATTATAAAGCAATGTTCACAATAATTTGAATTGATTTTATGATTTTTTTTTAGTATACCTGGAACATTTAGAATAAATTCTTTGCCTATGCTGTGCATCCTCAGACAATAAATGCCATACAGCCTCCCAAATTATATCTGGTCTAGATATTGAATTAGATGTTAGTAGCGTGACAAACAACCTCCTCATCGAGATTCCAGTTGACCAAAAGCTTGCTTCTATTATTGCATCAATGTATTATTTATCATCATCCAACAATCCAAGTGCATAACATGCTTCTTTGAAGGTCATGTACTCAATGCCATTAATAGTCCTGATATCTTTGAAGCTTGTTGGCCCTCTAACCAAATTTAGTAAACACCTTAGGTAATATATCTCACCACTTGCCGGAGGTACATAGAAGATACGTCCAATTGAAAATCCTTTTTTTCTTGGCTGCCACTCACGAATGTTTTTTTTTCCAAACAATGTACTTGGCATCTCAATGTATGTTAACGCTCTTGCTTCAACAAATTTTTTGTTTTGCTTCAAACCAACCTAAGAACATACTTTGACCTACGGTTTCACGGTTGATGACAGACTCGATATCATCGTCATCTTGGAAGAATACAGTTTGACAGTCTGGAAGATGGAAGCTCATCTCTCAACCGTCGGTGTCCTATACTGGTGTCAAAGCCAAATAGACGCCGTCGGTGTACTTGTCCCTAATGGCCTAATTACACTTTCCCATTTCACAATAAGTGGGTTTAGTTTGTTATATAATCTTGTTTGATTTAAGTTGTGAAATTACCTCAATAATTTTAAATTATTAATAATTATTTCCATCTTCTTATATATTCTTACTTTACTTTTTTAATATTTCAACTCTATTTCGGGAGTGAACCCCACTGATAATTGTACCACAAAATAGTCACTTAAAAAAGCCATTTTAGTGCTATTTTTTCCCAACAGTATAATCATGTTATCACATATTATATGATGCATGTGATATATTTAGTCTAACAAAATCTTCACTTGAATCCAAAAGGTCTTCAGCAATGGTCATGGAATTCCCCCTAGGATCCTTGAGGAAGTTGTCAATTTGTCCTAAGAACCCTAGAGGGGATTCTTCTCTAAAAGCAAAGTACAAAACTAAGAAAATGATCTAAAAACTAACTACCCCTAGCTTGGTTCCTTAAGCCTTTAAAGCCTCAAAATTTTCATTTTGCTGATTTTCTCTCCCGTGTACGAGCTTGGTATGCGCGTACTTGCATCTCGTGCAACTTTCTACCAGTGTCGATCAACACGAGTGCAAGTACTAACGTATTCTTCCTCATACTTTTTGACCATGAAGATATTTGAATTAGACTTTATGGTCTCTACGAAAGTTGTAGCTCTTTGAGTTTCCGTTCCAATGCTACTTGAATCACTCCATTTGGACACTCTAAGATGAGATATGATCAAAATACCAAAATATCACGAAGGTGCTCTAGAAATGACCTTGCATGTTTTCCTATAATGCATAAATGCAACTACAATTAATCCTTATTCTTATATTTAAGCAAACTATGCTATTCTAAGCATACAATAAGCTCAAATGACTACAATTACGGCACAAAGTGCCTCCAAAACACCCCACAAATTAAAATATAACATCTTTAGCACTTATCACCTTTTTTTTATATGATAATATCAAAATAATTTTTAGTATTTATATATTTTTGTATGCTATGAAAATAGAAATTTAACTAAATATATACTGTCTCTATTTATTTTTTGAATGATACTGTCTCTATTACAATGTAGTATTTGTTCATATACTTTCTCGACTTAAAACACAAAGAGCCAATAACACTTCCACTGAGGCTTGAATTTACAACATTCCAAATGAAAGAGTCCAACTCAAATACCATTAGACCACATAGTCTTGATAACATGTTTTTATTTAAATTTATAATAACATAATTTATTTCGTATATCGCACGGATAAAACACAAACTCTGGTTTATATATTACACATGGTGTAGTTAAGATGTCACTTCTATAACCCTGTTGATGACAAATTCGTTATGGGATATGACAGCACCTATATGGATTTATGCTGAAAATGATGGACAGAGCAAATGAACCATTCCAATTGAGGGTTGAATATCTCATGCTGTACTTGAGCTTCTTTTGTCTCTTTATTTTTATGTTTACTTTTTTGTGTGGTGTCAAATAAACTTTTATTTGAAACCGACCAAAATGTCCAATCAATCCATTTATTTATCTTTTTAATTCAGGTATGTTAAAAAGGGGTTTACTCTAATTTTACTCAATTTAATTTTAATGACACTTTTTTCCTAAGCTATAGTATTATATTTTGATTTTTCACTTTTAATTCAAAATACTTCTAAATTCTTTTTTATTATTATTTATATATATAAGTAAAAGATGTAAAGTTTGGTGAAACTTTTACAAATAAAGACATTTTCTTATATTTTGGATCAAAAGTTAAATAGTTTTTAAAGTTGAAAGATAAAAAATAAAATATTTTTTAAGTTACACTAAAAGTGAACCCTAAAACTTAAACCATAAAGACTAACCACTAAATAGTGAATCTTTAACCAGAATTATGTAGTCTAATGGCTATCCGGGTTGGACTTTCATTTGGAAGATTGTGAGTTCGAGTCTTAGTGAAGGCGTTATTGACTCTTAGAGCTATAGCATTGAAAAAAATAGTGAATTATTATACATTAAAGGAATAAGGGTCAAATAGGTCATTGAACTGCACACCAAACTACAATTAGGCCATCGAACTCAAAAGGAATAAGGTTCAAATAGGTCATTGAACTGCACACCAAACTAACAAGTTAGGCCATCGAACTCAAAAAAGATGCAATTAAATCCTTGAACTTACACGACCTGTTTTACCTGCTATGTAGGTTAAGATTTTTAAAATATTTAAACAAAAAAAAAAAAAAAAAAAAAAAAAAAAAAAAAACAGAACGGTCGAGACGAAATCGTCTCCGGCCGTTCCTTCGTCTCATCCGTCTCCAATCGAGAGGAGACGAAGGTCTCCAGCCATGGAGAGCGATCTTCGTCTCCTGCCATGGAACGAAGGAACGGCGGAGACGATTTTCTGCAGGAGACGAAGGTACTCCAGCCATGAGACGATCTTCGTCTCCTCCATGGAAACGAGGTCCTCGGTCTCCTGCAATCTGGAGACAGAACCTATTCGTCTCCAGGGGGGGCTGCCATGGATGACGAGGAACGCAGGAGAACCGATTCGAGGAACGAGGTCTCCAGCCATGGAGACGATCTTCGTCTCCTGCATGGAGACGAAGGTACTCGTCTCCGTTGCCATGGAGACAAGGAACGCCGGGAGACGATTTCGTCCTCCGCTGGAGACCTTCGTCTCCTGCCATGGAGACGAAGGAACGGCCGGAGACGATTTTCGTCTCGCCGTTCTGGATTTTTTTTTTTTTTTTTTTTTTTTTTTTTTTTTTTATTTATAAGTTTTTGTTTTAAAATTATTTTAAAAATAATTTTAAAAATCTGCAACCTCCACATCAGCAAAGTATTAGTAAACAGGTCATATTTTAGGTCTAATTGTATGAATTTGTGTAGTTCAGGGACCCAATTGTACTTTTTTTAAGTTCGATGGCCTAATTGCAACTTGGTGTACAGTTCAGTGGCCTATTTGACCTTATTCCTACATTAAATAGTATCATAATATAATAACGTTAACCTCAAACCATGAGTATGAAACCCAAAGACTAAGAAATGACAAACACATAAAATCATCCCTTAAACGATACTGTACACTTACATGACTTAATTGTTCACCCACGGATCTTAAAAAAGACATTGTGCACCGTCTACTATTTAATAATACATCCATTTTCTTTTTTAAAGAGTAATACTAACCCACCCACCTAATCTCCATCCTAACATGCATGATAATTTTTCATTGGATGATTTATTCCTTGATAATAAGGTAATAGGGTCAACCAATTCGAATATAATTGCATAATATATAATTTGTAATCATAACAACAATATGCTGTAGTTATTTATTTTTTATGAATATAATTGCATATATATATATGTAATCATAATTAATAAATAGATATATACGATATATGATAACGATGATTAAAAAAAAAAAAAAAGATAACCAACAAAATAAAACAAAGAATAATCTATCTACTATACTAATAAGAGCTAAAGAGCCAAACACTTTTGCTCATATGGCATGTAAGTGACTTCTTTCATATAGAAGGTCATGAAATTGAATTTTTTTAGGTCTATAATGGGTAGTAAAAATGACGGTCAAATTTTTTAATCAAATGATCGAACGTCTCAGATTTATCAGATTTAAATTTTTTCTTGATATTTCCTAATTTATCCTTAATGAATATGATTTATCGTTAACTTTCCCGTTAAATATTATTTTTTCCGTTAATTTATGTTAGTTCACCGTTAACTTACTCATTGATTTCAATAAGAAATGTTTTATGTTCGAACCTCATCCCAATCAAAGTTGGCATAATTTAGTACTCTATTTTTACTCTTATTAAATTAAATAATAATTTTTTTATTACAAAAGAATGGGATACCCACATATACAATCTACGCCTACACGAGGCTCGAACCCTAGACCTCCCACAGAGGGCAATAGTTATGTTGTGGAACCGTGTTCACCATGCGCATGGTGAACACATGATAATTCATAATTTATAAGCTGTAGATTCATAACTATATCCTATACTGTAAGATTCATAACATCTACTATCCCTATACTGTAGATTCATAATTTCTATATCGTACTATATGATTCAATAATTTCTATACTGTAGATTCATAATTTCTAACAAAATATAGATTCAATTATGGAAATCTGCCGCATAGAAATTATGGATCTAGCCCTGTGTTTCACCATTCATGGTGAACACGTTCCAAAGCATAATTTGCGCACATAGGGGAGTAATCGGATACCAGTGGACCATAAGGTCCTTAGCTTGGTAATTAAATAATAATTTAGTAGCTACAACCAAAAAAATAATACATATGCATTCTTTAAATTTAGAATTATGTGTCTACAATGTCTTTATTAAAAAAAATTATTCTTATCAATAAATTAAATAAGAAATTAATTTTATTAGTTATATTGTCTTTATTTTTTACCAATATAAAAATTTCTTTACATTCAAATTCATTAATTGATTATATTCGCTACATTGTCTACCATGTCTTTGTTAAAAAAAATTATTCATTATCAATAAATTAATTAAGAGAATAAATTCTTTAATTATATTGTCTTTATTTTTCTCGAATGTAAAAATTCTTTACATTCAAATTCATCAATTGATTATATTCACTACATTGTCTATTATCTTTTGTGCATTATTTTTTTAATAAATATCAAAGTTATTAATACCAAAATAATGTTATATATTTATTTACCACGTATTTTATTAATACCATGAAATTTTTTTAAAAAATATATATATTAATAAAGTTCAATCATATTAACTACTTGAGGAATTTGTTGACCAAAGAGAATATTCAAATCACACAACAAATTGAAGTGAACAATACCTCACAATGTCCTTGTTTGGCAATCAGCAGTTAGCGGATTATATTAGTGAATTTGACCAGCGAATTATATCAACAGTTGGTAAAAAGATATTTGAAAAAATTAGCTGTTTAGATAACATGTAAAATGACCTAAGGGTATACATATATTCATTTATATTCTACAAATTTTAATATATTCATTTGCTTCACGTTATTTATTTTTATTTTAATACTAGTTTTTCTATGCGCGATGCGCAAAAATAAGTGTCCAATATTAGTAAGTTATATATGAAATCTTAGATTTATTTAGATTTTAGATAATAATAATAATAATAATATATAATATTAATATAATATAATAATAATAATATAATTTATTATTATTTTATTATTATTATGTATTATTATTATTATTATTATTGAAGATTAGAAACTAATATGGTGGATGCATGTGCATGGTAATAATAGTGGAAAAGATAACGGAAGTTATTATTGGTAAGAGTATATTTATTCAAAATAATGTATAGTACCACTCTTATAGCATAATGTATATAAAAAAATATATATATAACAGAAAAATGGGCATAAATGAATGATATAACATTCATTCACACTTATTAATTTTAGATTTTACTTATTTGTAACACAGTTGCGATCATAAACAAATAATCTAATATCAATAGGAAAGAAATAGTGACATCTCTGATCTTCATTAGTCAAAATCATTAGTGTGTTATTGTACAACTATTTATGACTAGTATTAGGACTCTTTGTACCAATACATATAATACATACAATTTGAGTCTTCAATCGTTCCAATGGCACGTACCAAGTAGACAGCTCGCAAGTCGACCCGGAGGAAAGGCTCCCGGAAGCAGCTGGCCACCAAGGCCGCAAGGAAGTCTGCTCCAGCCACCGGAGGAGTAAATAAGCCTCACCGCTTCCGCCCAGGGACTGTGGCTCCTCATCCGAAAGCTGCCGTTCCAGAGGCTGGTTAGAGAGATCGCGCAGGATTTCAAGATCGATCTTAGGTTCCAGAGCAGCGCCGTCGCCGCACTCCAGGAGGTGCGGAGGCCTACCTTTTTGGACTCTTCGAGTACACCAACCTTTGCACTATCCACGTCAAGAAAGTCCTAATACTAATGCTAATACAACTATTAGATGACCTTCAATGGATATAATCAAAATGATTTTTGAATTGAAGACAATATGTCTCAAACAATCCATTTTTGAAAAATTAAAAATATTCATAGATATATATATATATCCATACACCGCCTAACGATTTTTTTTTTTTAGTACTTATTAAAGCACAAAGAGTCAATACCTCCATTGAAGGTTTGAACATGTGACATCTCATTTAAAAGAATTACAATTATATCATTAGACCACAAGATCTTTGGCATATATATAAGTGACCTAACAACTTCATCACACAATTTTTATTTTTTATTTTATTTGCAGTAAATAACATAAAATCTAGATAAGAATTAGAGTGCAATCTACATCAGCAGTAGCAGGATATAAACTGACAATTGTATAAAGTCCACTATCTTTATTACTCCGTATTATTTTTATTTAAAATATCTATTAGATAGGAAATATAATATCATAAGCAAATTATCAAAAAATATAGTAGTGACTTTATGAATCAACAACTTTTAAGGATGCGATAACTGGTTTAGAGATTTAAAATTGTTCTATATTCAAAATTAATGATAAATTTATTAACGTTTGGTTTGTGAGAATATAATAGAAGTAAAAAGTGATCATTTTATTCATACATCACAACCCTTTATATACATGAATAAGTATGGTAACAACTAGCTATCTATGTGCAAACTAACAGAAAAGAATAATAAGGTGAGTCTGATAATTTAAATACAAAAAGAATAAATAATAACCAGTAATAATACTATTCCTTAATATGGTTAAGGATGAATGAATATCTTAGCTTCTACCTCAGGTTGTGATGGTAATTTTATGAAAATAATGAATATGAAGTTACATTTGTGACTTTACAAACTTGCAATGGTGATTTTATAAACATGCAATTGTAATTTGAACTTATAATAATGTAGTTTAAAAGATTTTAACAAGCCAAACACATTGTATTCAGATGACATGTAGTGGCCTCTCCCATATGGAAGGTTCATGAGATCGAGCTTTAGTAGGGGTGGTGTTATTGACTCTTTGTTCTTCATTAGGTTGAGAAAGTATGTTTAAACAGATACTACAATGTAATATAGTCAGTAGTATTCAATAAAAGCTTTTTAGTAATATGTTTTTATACATTAATTATATTTGTGCAAAAAGAAAATTTGTAAAAGTAAAGAAATGATTTAAGTTGAAAAAATTGGTCCGATAACTATTCTTTATAGTGAAAAATATTACTTGTATTTTTTTTTTTTTTTTTTTTTTTTTTATACATGACTTCTTATGGTAACTATACAATAATGGTAGAATTGATGACCCTTTTTGGTTGGATATATAGTGAATGATGGGATGATGATGGTAGGGCTTAATTGTGGGATAATCACCATTTAATGCCTTTATTTATTTATTTAATTTTTTTTTTGAAATGCTATTGACTCTATACCACTTGACTATAAGACATTTGGCTAATGCCTTTAATTTAATTTGTAACTAATGTCATAATTTTGTAAGTTTATCACTAATATGTACAATCATTATTGCGTGGACCGTGATCCACACATCTGTGGATTCAATTTAATTTCAATCTTAAATGAGTTTGACAGTGACATCGATTCTAATGGAGTAAGTATTCATGTTCTGCATAATGTTAACTATGTTGTTCCATGGCAATTTGTATATGGATTCAAGTCAGATTTATGCAACAAAAGCTTCATGAAATTATAAAATCATGAAAATTTGGTAAATAGGAATATAATTGTTGATATTTGAAAGAAAAGAAGTAAACAAAAAAAAACAAAAAACAAAAAATAAAACTTCCCTTATATAAAATAAGGACAAAATAGTAATTCACATTGAATTTACAATTCCACCAACTATGAAATTGTAATTTTCTCCAACCAAACAATTAAATTATAATTTCATTGAATTTGGTAGGAATTTTTACAATTCCATACTACCAATACCCACTTGAATCCAAGTGTAGTCACTAATTAGCAATAGCAATTTAAAACTATATACAAACATGGTTCATTATCAAATGAAAAATATTACATGTACTATCACTTTTTACTTCTAATTTATATTTTCTCTCACATATTTGATATAGACATTTTTTTCTAAAACCCACATGATGAAAATATCATATCATTATATTGTTTGCCACATATATAATAAAAGTGAGTGAGTAGAATTTGGGAGTACATATAATAGAACTCGAGTTAATACCTAAAATGATTATCGATTATAATAGTTTTTCTCAATTTCGTCCTAAACAACTTTGATGACCTAATGTAGTATCAGACTTGTGTGTTTTTACTCAATTTAGCCATCTGTTTGTTATTCCGTCAAATTGATGTTAAATAAAGAAAACAATTCAGTAATATCAATATTAGTCACTCTTTGCTCTCAGCCCTGTGAAGTGCGAAAATTCGTTTTTCTTTTACAAATTACTCCTAAACCTCCGAATATAAAAGTTGATTCGCAGGTCTGAGATAATCATGGGAGTAATTCGTAAAAGAAATAGAAATTTTGGCATTTTACACTTCGCATGGCTAAGAGTAAAGAGAGGTCAATATTAAGATTACGAAATTGCCCCTTTACTTAACACAATTTTGACAAAATAATAAACAGATAACTAAATTGAGCAAAAATACAAAAGTCAGAACTATATTAGTTCACCAAAATAGTTTAGAATGAAATTGAGTAAAACAATTATTTTTTTAGTGTACCAAAGTTTTTGCCATCGTATACCGTAACTAATTCCATCGCTAAATTATAAACACCTTATTTAGGTGAGACAGTTGATCCTAAAAAAAAAATCATTATAATCGATGATATTTTGAGTATTTACTCAATAGAAATCTTATCAAATAGGATCATCGACAGGTCGCCTAACCAAAAGGTAAAAAGTCATAAAAGTCCCGGTGATCACTCACGTTTCCATTTAAGGACAGCATCACGGCAACGTAAATATAGCGGCTGGCCCACTCCTCTCGCAGCTCAGTACAACAATCCAAAAACGCATGAAACACTGAGGAGGGAGGGAAAATAGCCACAGCCATTTCTGCCTAAGCAAAAGCTTTTGGTTTCTTCCCTCCTAGGGTTTATAATTTCTTCTGATTTTTTGGGCTAATATATTCTGCAACTAATTCTTAACTCTATTTCATATCCGAACAAAAACTCAATTTACTCATGCCACAAACACAACCACGCCTACGGATTATACATTCTCTCCGTTGCCTAGAGCCAGAAGATCGTCATTGTTGGAGCGTGTGAATCAGGGACTCTGCAGCTTTCTGATCTTTTGTTTTTTTCGCGTTTCAAACTCTGCAAAAATCGTGTACACTGTTGTTTTGGTTCGGTGGGTGTGTTTATATGGGTGAATTTGTTCAACTTTGGGAAGTTCTCTTCAAACATTGCTGAAAAGATCAGAGATAAATAGGTGATTACGCGTACTTCAGCCGTAAGTTAGAATTCTCTGTTCAGATTACTGTATTCAAGTGTGCGTATATATGTATATGCATTTATGTGGCTTTTTTTTTTTTTTTTTTTTGGGTGAGAATCTATGGCTATATGGTTTTCAACTGTTTCATCGATTACTCTATTTGTGGAAGGTTAAGTTGTTAGAATGGTGGAGTTGTCCTTTATATTATTTAATAATTATTTAATGCAGGATTTCCTAATAGAAAAGGGAGTCATACTTTTTATGATTGATCAGATGTGTAACCCCTTTTTGTGCGTTTTGATTTCTTCTTATCTTTATATTATATGTATGTTTCTGGTAATGCCAATTTTAGTTAGTATAAGCTGCGATAATAGCTACTTAAAATGGTCTATTTGAAACCTGTAAACATTGCTATTTTTGGTGTATGTCTAATCCATGATTGATGAATTGCTAAGTGGCACTTTATTTTACTTCACAATAAAGTTGTTATGTCTCCATTCAGACCATGCCACCATGGTGGGTATCATGTTTTTGTGTGAAATTCATGATTATAGGTTTTGTTTTATACTTTATATGAATGTTCTGGTTGTTCAATCTTTTCATTTTCATGGCATTTGACATTTCCCCCCCTTGCTCGCTGTAAAATAATTGGAAACAATTTTTTGTTAAAATGCAAGAATGAAATATCCTGAATATCTACATTCTATTTTCAGAAAAGATGTGGGATTTTGATTTTCAGTTTTTGTGTTTTATAAAGAGTTTTCTTTATGACTTTCTTTTGGAGTAACTTGTAGCTTCTGCTGATTCTTATTGATAATGTCAGCTCATGTGAAAATACAGTTTTCTCTAACAGTAAATGAATATGGAACTATTTATGTTGTGCATCACTTTTTATATATAGCTAGTTATATCCTAGGAACTGACTCTTTATTAACTTGTTGAATATGCAGAATAGTTTTCTCATCCTCTGGCTTAAGTGCTTAACCATGTGGATGGACAAGAGAGATGATGGCCGACTTAACAAGAAGAAAAATCAACCTTTGTATTTGTCAAAACATTCCTTCAATGATCTGTCTCATGTTTCTCCAGTGGTTTTTCTATACCTGTTGAAGGAATGCTATGTTTGTGGTAAAATCCTTTTTTTTTTTTTTTACTAATTACTACCTTTGTCCCATATATTACAAGTCCCATACTGTTGGTTGTAACTTTTGTTGGTACTTACTAAATGTCTAGTAATGCACAGACTTCTACAACTTTGCCATTATGTTTCAGAAAAATACTGCACGGCTTAGTTGGGTTTATGCTACCTCTTCAAGTAGACATCCAAAACCACGAGTCAAGTTTGTAATATCTTATTCTGAAGCATGGACTGGGGAATCCTTGTTCAATATAACTACACTCTGACAGCCAACTATAAATTACCTACCTAAAGATTATATATGTATAAGTATAACTATTTGTTAATAGTTGAGTATAAGTAACATACTGTGTAGAATCAAACTCTAGACTAAAAGGAGTATTTTGTTGCTTTTAGTGAAACCAGATCAGAAAAGGTTAATTATCTGCCATGGGGAAAGACCATCATACATGGTAAGAAGCCTGGAAAAAACTATGAATAGGAACTAATCATATACTTTCACCCGTCGGTGTAAATGAATTGTGTAATTAAGTAGTAGGTTTTAAAATGTGCAATTACCAACGGACGGTACCTTGGAATTCATGATAAATAGGGCTGTTAGTGTAGGAAGGTTCCTTTGGGATTAAATTCGTTAGAAAAAGAACAATCTATGTATTTTTATTGGCTAGAAAACTGAAATAAAGGAAACAGGAAGGTCACAGACTTTTTCCCCAACCAAGAGTTTTTAGGCTCTTGCCCCACAAGAGTTTTAGGCTTCTTGACCTAGCTACTAAAGCTTAAAACGGCTAAGGATAAAAATTGGGAGACTGATTTACTTCTCATTCTTAGAGGTCTAATTTTATAGGCTAGGAAATAAAATAATTATAGAAAAGTGAGATATTGTGATGAGTATTGATTGTGCCTTTGATTTTATTCTTTGTCAAATCCCTTGAGTTAAGCCTTTCCTTATTATATTCTGATTTGCCTGCATTTTCTTCATCCTTTTTTCTGAGTAAACTATCTCTTATTATTGGGGTTGCGGTATATCATTGCCACCCACCAAAGGAAACAGCCTTGTTCCCCAAAGGCTAGATTTGGATAAGATGCCTTATATTGATTCCGGGTGTTGATTCGGTTCAATACACTAGGCTCGTTCGCTCGTTTCGTCCTCAGTCATCCGTCTCTGCAATTAGAGTTTGCAAGGATTTTATTTGGTCATACATGAAGCGGACTGTAGGGATTGCTGACAGCTCGGAACAAAGTCTTTGGCGCGCAATGTCCATGATACTTTGTTAGAATAGTGTCGTGCTGGGGCTCGTGAACGGTTGACGTCCGGAATTTGCGCCACGGAAGACGGAAACCGCAGTTGTGTTTGCATTTATGGAGGAATAGGAAGATTTTTGATTGTACTAGAGAATTGAGACTGGGTTGGAATGGGTTTTGGGCTGGTGAATAATTCCGAAAAAGAAGTTGTTTGGTAAATTTCTTCCATGACCCATAGACCATATAGACCATTATGGTGAAGATTATCTGGATGCGCTGCATTTTCTCTTGCAGATTGGTCCAAAAGAGCCGGCCTGTGTGAGAGAAATTTCAATTTCTTCGTTCTGCTGCGCAAGCGACACGCATCGGCTGTTCGGAGAATCTGTCAACATCATTCGGTCGGAGCCGCACCCGATTGCAGGTTCAAGCCATTGGAAGAAAAAGCCCTAATTTGATATGCGAAGGTGAGTTCAGGATCTTGGGGCAATTCGAGGCTCAAAAAGCAAGCGATGAATTCATCCACCAAGCCCGTTTGAGCAGAAGAGCTGCAAGCTTTCATCGGACCCAGGCAATTGTCTTCACAATTTCTTTCCAAAAAGCGTCATGTGTGAATTGAGTCAAGTAAAGAGTGGGTTTGTTTTGTTTTGTAGCAGGAGCAGTGTTTTGTCTGTATGTTTATGTGCTGCTTACTCTTTGTGAACTAATCGCTAGGCCTCCGTTCTGCCTTTCTCTTGCTTGTAGCTCTGGCCTCTCTGTTTTCAAGACGTCCTATTCGTGCATTTCATGGATGTTGTATCTGGATACCCGTCTGCAATTTTTTTTTTCTTCTTCTTATTTTGTGTGCCTTCTGGGTGGTAGACGCTTCCCCCGTCCATACCTAACCGAAGAAGCTGTTGGGACTCAAAGTCCCTCTCGGTGTCGATGATTTCAAAAGTACTTGCTCCACTCTAGTAACCCACTCAATCGGGATCTGTGCCTTCAAATGTAGGAAGGTTCTGGTTTTTTCCAATTGAGGCATGATGTGGTCGTGTGTTCCGGATTATAGAAACATTATCTGCATCCAT
>VALG01002846.1:0-2500 GCA_009835305.1 Ipomoea purpurea
GGATATTTTAAGTGTGTGTGTGACACGAGCTCCTTCCTGTTCCTAATGGATTTGCGGCCTCAACAAAAGGAAGGGTGTTTTTCGGGGAAAGCCAAAAAGGCATTCCTGTTTCCCTTCCAAAAATTTGTTAAAAAACAAACGCATCACGAGGAGTTAGCGGTTTAGATGTGTGCCAAGTTTCAGATGGAAAGGATATACAACTTGAATCTGAATACCTTGGTGCAACCAATTTTCCGGAAATTCTGTTTCGGATACCGGATTACCAGTATAAGTGCACTTAATATGCTTTTCTCTATTCCATTCCTCGAAATCTTCAGACCATTCAGGAATTTGCAATAATAGCATACGTCCAAGATTTTTACCGATTATCAATGAAGGTAATATAAGATTTTTTCTAAGACTTGATTGGGCTATTAAAATGCAACCCTTAACATTTGGGTAATTTCAAAAGTATCCCAGGTTTCCCCTATCTCTAATCGCTTTTTTTCCTTTACTCGGTCGTTTTTCTTTTTAGATCTCTTTTTGGTTTCTTCTCTTTTTGTTTGTTCGTCTGTAGACTCTAAAATCCTGAACCCTTTTCCCGCCGACCAATTTCTAAAAATTCGGTTCAGTTGAACCGGGCGGGGGATAGCAAAAGAAAAAGTTTTTTTTTTTTTATCCTGTCAAAAAAAAGGGGGAATGTGCATTTGCTTGAAACAGTTTCTCAATAACAATTTTACGCCTTTGAGTTCGCATAGAGCCTTTGATTAAGCCGTGCTTAAAATCGGGTTGGTGTGCATAACGCATCAAAACAAGCCCTTCTCTTCATCTTCTTTAGCCTCTTCTTCTGGGTTTTAGTCTTGGTTTCTTTATTCACAGTATCAGTCTCTTTGCTAGCATTAGTCTTCGTTTTTTATTCACAGTATCAGTCTCTTTGCTAGCATTAGGCTTCGTTTCTTTATCAACAGTATCAGTTTCTTTGCTAGCATTCTTCGTTTCTTTATTCACAGTATCAGTCTCTATCAGTGTGCTAGCATTAGGCTTCGTTTCTTTATTCACAGTATTAGTCTCTTTGTTTAGTCTTTTTCTTTATCAATAGTATCAGTCTCTTTGCTAGCATTAGGCTTCGTTTCTTTATCAACAGTATTAGTCTCTTTGCTAGCATTAGTCTTGGTTTCTTTATCAACAGTATAGTCTCTTTGCTAGCATTAGTCTTGGTTTCTTTATCAATAGTATCAGTCTCTTTGCTAGCATTAGGCTTCGTTTCTTTATTCACAGTATCAGTCTCTTTGCTAGCATTAGGCTTCGTTTCTTTATCTGTAGCTTTAGTAGTAGTATGAGTCTCTGTAGGATCAAAAAGAAGATATTCACCTACCGCCCTTCTTGAACGAATTTCATGCTCTGCTGGCGGACTGTAGTGAAATGATAGTTGTTCCAATTCACTGATTAATTTGTATGACCATCGAGGGACTTTTTTACTTATTTTGTGTATTACAATAGATGAAAACGCATCAATTTCTAAAATATCACCAATTTCTAAAGTATTCGTATTTTTGTCAAAATTTTCGTAATTGGAATTCGGGAGAAGAAGATCATGTAACCGATTTTGCTCACCTGTCTCTCTCTCGAATCTGCGATCAAAGTATTTTTTATGATGGAAGGCGGAAGCTCTTTTTTGATTTTTCCACGGTATGGCCCGTTTAAGAAAGGATCATACATTTGGGGTAAGTAGTATTCTTGTTTAGTCGTATCATCTTCTATACATAATCGAGTTCTTGTTTCAAGTATCTCCACTGCTTTTTGTTCCCGTTCTTTTTCCTGTTCTATTTCTCCATCTATTTTTTCTTTGTCTAGATGGTTAATTCTATTGAAAAAATCATTTTTAAGATGATTCATTTTTTTTTTGTTTCTAGAAACCCAAGCATTGTCCAATTGATTAGAAAGAGTTTTTTCTAGTAGGATATTTATTTTTCTTTTGATCACTTTAAAAAAAGTTGATAAACTCCTTGGATAGGTAAAAGATATTCTTTCTTTTCCATCACTTTGTTGTGTATCAAAAAAATATTGTGACATTTCATTTCTTATAGCTTGCTCAAGTCTATTATTTTGAATGTAGCGAAATGGGCGATACCATCGTCGATAATCAAAAAGCAATGGGCTAATGAGGCTTTTTCTTTCTTTTTCTTGTATTACACGTATTTCACTTTTTAGTACTTCGATTTTTCTTTTCGAATAACTGGTATTCGAATTCGAGTGGAATTCTTTGTCGGAATGTCCCCTTGTTCCCTGTTTTTTTTGTCTATCTTTTTTTTTTTCAGATGATTCGCAAGTTTTCGTTGCTGTTCTATTTCTTCTATTTCTTGTTCTAATTTTTCCATTTCTTGTTCTATTTCTTCGTCTATTTTGTCATTTTCCTCTTCTCTCTCTGTACCTTTCAAGATCAACGCGCGCTTTTCTATTTGTGAAAGGTTGCTCATTTTAGGAAGAAGAATGGGTGAGGGTATTCTGCCAAAAGAGTGGA
>VALG01002848.1:0-11384 GCA_009835305.1 Ipomoea purpurea
TGAGCCGCAGCCCCGTTGACGACGGTGGTGGCTTTGCCGGATGGCATTTGAACGGCCGCGAGGCAAGTTCGACTCGGTTGTCTGGCCGTCCAGTCTTCCTCAATCGCCACAGCGGCGGATCTGGATATGGCTCGCTTTCTTCTTTGGCCCTTCGGCCTTTGTCGTCGCGGCGGAGGGCGACCTATTTACGACCCGCCGGAGGGTTTTGTGGGTATCCACTTGCACTCGGTTGCATTCGGCTTCCGAGTGCCCCCACACCCATTTCTTTCGCTCCTCTTCCGGCACTATAACTTGGCCCCCGGCCAGTTAGTGCCAATTCTCACGACTCCTCACCAGCTTCATCAATCTCTGCCAATTGGTGGCAGTGCGAGCCAGATTGTTGGCCTGTTCCGGTACCTCTTCACCGTGAACAGGTTGGCTCTCACTCGCCTGGCTTCATCCAGCGCTGCTCGCCCGAAGCGGCAGCTTTTTTCGAGGGTTGTCCGACTCGATTAAAGAGTGGAAGCCCTGTATTCTTCGTCCGACTCTCTCTTCTTCCTTCACCTTCCGACCTGTGGCCGCGACTCTCTTCAAGCACTGCTCTCGGCGGCCTGTTTTTACGGAAGATGCTGTCCAAGGCGGCGACTTCTTGAAGAGCCTGGGGCCGTACTCGGTTAAGTACTGGTCCCGGGTCGGGCCATGGCCAAGCATGGCCTTCTGCCGGAGGGCGCGCCACCATAGGTAACGTCTTTTCATCTCCTTTTCGACTCGCTTCTTATCTCATGCGGAAAGTACTCACAAGTGCGTGGGTTTCTCTTATAGGTTTTTCGTTTAGATTCGACTCCTCTAGGCTCGGACTGAGGGCGTTTCGTCCGACCCTTCGGAGATTGACTGGACAGAGCGGAAAAGAGAGGGCGTTCGCTTTGACGCTAATCGTTCTACCGTGCTAGGCCTGCGCGTCTTCTTCTCACCTCACCGTTTCGCCTGTCTCGCCGACCTCCTCCACCTCCTTCACAGACGTGGGTCGACATCACGCCACTTCGGCCGTAGGTTCGCCAAGTCGGCACCGCCGCCATCCTTCTACCGAGTAAGTCGAGTCTAAGCGGCCGGACTGAGCATAACGAGGCCGAATCCGAGAGGATCTCAGCAGCCAATACGAGGTGACGGGACCTCAATCGTGATGGGCAACTCCTCTATTCGCAAGTGTGCAGGACGTCCTTCCTGCAAAGGATGTGGATCGACTAAGGCCCTTGGCGACGGGCTCATCATCAAGGCCTTTGCTGCCGGCATGGTCGTATCGTGTAAGGTGTTCTTTTATTCGTCTTTTCCTCTGTTCACTTTTCCCTTTTTGTTCGACTGACGGTTTGGTGTGCAGGACCTCACTCTCCAGTATGGAACTGGGCATCGGTTCCAGGGTTTTAGAAGACATGCGGCCCATGGTCGCGGAACTGCGCCAGACGGAGGAGCTTCCTGGAAGCAGGCGAAGCAACTTCAAGAGGTGAGGTGCACAAACACGAGCTGCAGGAGGGTAACCCCGCCAGTGGGAAGAGGAGAGGGACCAAGGCGGCCACGATTGCCGCGATTATCTGTGAAAGATTACAAGAATCGCGCCTTCGAGGCGGACGTGCAGGCGCGGTGGAAGTCCTGAGAAGGAGGTGGCCAAGGAATGGCTGGCGACTCCAGAGGGCGACGACTTCCTTCTGGACTTGGAGAGCGGGACTACCGTCTGGGCTTCCGCGAGGCGCAGACAGAGATTCACGCCGCTCTGCTGGCCCGGACTCCTCGTTCACCTCCCGAGGGCTGGGGTCTCAAGCCTGTGCTGGACGCTGAAGGGCCGGCTGCACCTACTGACTCGGCGACTCTTCCTCCGCGGCGACGCCTCCAGTACTTACGGAGTCTTCTCTCGGCGGAGGACCCTTCTTCTGTTCCCCCAGCTGACAATCGGCAGGGGCGGCAAGTTGAAGGGTCGCTGTCGACTCCCCGTCCCGGTAGCCTAGGAACTTTATAGAATAGGATCCTATTTTTTGTAAAGGCTGGCCTCCAACTTGTCGGCTTATTTTAAATGAAGTGTTTTCCTTTCTCTTTTCTTTGAATTTTGTCCGAGCCTCTTTTTAATATTTTTGCTTTCTTCTAAGGCTTCGAACCAGCTAGCCCTCATTCTATTCTCCGCCGAGGTCCTTCAGTCGAGGCGGCTCTTTACGCGGTTACCTTCTCAAAAACGACTAAGGGTTTGGGCCCTTGTTCCTAGCTTTCTCTCGCCGAGTCCTTCAGTCGCAGCGACCCTTAAGGCGTTTTTCTGTTCTCGGAAACGGTTCAGGGTCAGTGCCCCGGCGGTTTCTATATAACTTGCCGAGTCTCTCATTCGAGGCGACTCGTTTGGCTTTTCACGGAAACGACTAAGGGTCTGGGCCCTTGTTTCCTAACTTTCTCTCGCCGAGTCCCTCAGTCGAGGCGACCTTTAGGCTTTTTCTGTTCTCAGAAACGGTTCAGGGTCTGCCCCCGTTTTCTATATATACTCGCCGAGTCTCCCGTCGAGGCGACTCCTTTTGGCTTTTCACGGAAACGACTTAAGGGTCTGGGCCCTTGTTTCCTAACTTTCTTCTCGCCGAGTCCCTCAGTCGAGGCGACCCTTTAGCTTTTTCTGTTCTCAGAAACGGTTTAGGGTCAGTGCCCGTCGTTTCTATATATACCTGCCGAGTCCCTCAGTCGAGGCGACTCTTTTGGCTTTTCACGGAAACGACTAAGGGTCTGGGCCCTTGTTTCCTAACTTTCTCTCGCGAGTCCCTCAGTCGAGGCGACCCTTTAGGCTTTTTCTGTTCTCAGAAACGGTTTAGGGTCAGTGCCCCGTCGTTTCTATATATACTTGCCGAGTCCTCAGTCGAGGCGACTCCTTTTGGCTTTTTCACGGAAACGACTAAGGGTCTGGGCCCTTGTTTCCTAACTTTCTCTCGCCGAGTCCCTCAGTCGAGGCGACCTTTAGGCTTTTTCTGTTCTCAGAAACGGTTTAGGGTCAGTGCCCCGTCGTTTCTATATATACTCCGAGTCCTCAGTCGAGGCGACTCCTTTTGGCTTTTCGGAAACGACTAAGGGTCTGGGCCCTTGTTTCCTAACTTTCTCTCGCGAGTCCCTCAGTCGAGGCGACCCTTTAGGCTTTTTCTGTTCTCAGAAACGGTTTAGGGTCAGTGCCCGTCGTTTCTATATATACTCCGAGTCCTCATTCGAGGCGACTCCTTTTGGCTTTTTCACGGAAACGACTAAGGGTCTGGGCCCTTGTTTCCTAACTTTCTCTCGCCGAGTCCCTCAGTCGAGGCGACCCTTTAGGCTTTTTCTGTTCTCAGAAACGGTTCAGGGTCAGTGCCCCCGGCGTTTCTATATATACTGCCGAGTTCCCATTCGAGGCGACTCCTTTTTGGCTTTTTCACGGAAACGACTAAGGGTCTGGGCCCTTGTTTCCTAACTTTCTCTCGCCGAGTCCCTCAGTCGAGGCGACCCTTTAGGCTTTTTCTGTTCTCAGAAACGGTTCAGGGTCAGTGCCCCGGCGCTTCTATATATACTTGCCGAGATCCCATGGGACGATTGATGTAACCCATGACTTTATTTCAAATATTCCTTGGATCCTCGGAGCTCATACATGACCATCTTGGTTACTGATAGAAACCTGTTTTTAAGTGAGTCGCTCCAATAATGGGATCTATGAGCTTGCCTTCCTAGTTCTAATTGATAAGTTCCGGCCTGCGACTACAGCCGCGGTGTCGGTAACGGCCTTCCACTTGACGCGAGCTTGCCCACTACGGTAGCTGGCTGGCTTGTCGATCCAGCAGCACTAGGTCGCCAACCTGAGGAAGGTTCTCGGGCGAATTTCTACGGATCGCGGTATCTTTTCACCGCCTGCTGGTACTCAACCATAACGCGGCACTCGCGGCTCCCCTTCTCTCCTCTAGAAAAATTTTTGTCCAATCTGCAGGTTTTTCATTCGCCTGCGTCGAAGTAAGGCGAACCTTGGGTGGTTTGACCACTTTCGACTGGAACCTTGCTCCAAGCGTACGCTAGTGAATGAATGACTCTCTCCCGTCGCTCGCCGCGGGTAGTGCGATAGGCCATAGGACCTCGATCAAAGCTCGTCTGCCCAGTTTCCTCGGACCGTCTCCGAGCTTCTTTCCGGATTCCGTCGACCAATTTGTTCGGATTCACATTTCGCCTGCCCCATCTGCATTGGGGATAGGCTACCGACACCCTTGGTATGCGTGATACCGTGTCGGCGACAGAAATCGCGAATCTGACGTGCAAACTGTCGCCCATAATATCGCTGACGATGTGTTCGGTGCAGACAGAAGCGACAAAGATGCACTTTTCCACAAAAAAACGGCGACAACTGGACGCCGGTGATGGTAGCCAAGGATTCTGCCTCAACCCACCTTGGTATCGTAGTGATGGCCACAAACACAAAACTTTAACGCCCTCCGGCGACGGGTTAGGGGCCCCAATAAGTGTATCCTCACTTTGGCGAAAAGGAATAGCAGTGGTGACCGGCGTATAGAAGGTTGCCGACCGAGTGTCTTTCCCTGGCGATGCCTGGCAAACGCCGCATTTAGCATCCGTTCAATACAGTCCCGCATCATTGGTCGGCCAGTATACCCTTGAACGACCAACTTTCGGGCGAGATGTGAGCCCCTGATGCGCGGCACAATTCCCTATGAGCTTCATCCATCACCTTCTTCGGCTCCAGGCTAAGTAGGCCTTCACAAGGGCCCTCCGAACGACTGTTTATTACGATTCGTCGATGATCCGAAAGGAGGGGGCTTTTCGTCGAACCCTTGCGGCGACTGCTGGGTCGTCTGGCAGCTCGCCCGTTTCCTTGAACGCCGGATATCTTCTACCCAAACATCTCAGGGTTTTTCTCTCGGTCCCACTCCTCGATGTTCTTGTTGGACCGCCAGCGGTGCCTCTTCGATGCTCGACCGACTTAGTTCCTCCTTTTGGTAAATCCTTATTAAGTGATCTGGCACCCCTTCCAGGGCGATTTTGGACAAGATGTCAGCCTCTACATTGTCCGCCCAGGATATGTATTCTATCTCATTGGCTTCAAGCCCTTTCAGCATCTTGGTGGCACATTCTTTGTATAACGCCATTCTCGCGTTCTTAGCTTCGCACGTCCCCGAGATCTGTCCGACTACCAGTCGGGAGTCGGTTTTGATTCGCAGCCGTTCGACTCCTAGATCTTTGGCGAGACGGAGGCCGTTCAATACTGCTTCGTATTCAGCCTCGTTATTTGATGTAGAGAACAAGTACCTCAGGGCATAATACAGCCGAAATCCCTCTGGAGAGATAAGCATGACACCGCCCCCGCAGTGCTGTCGACTCGATGCTCCATCCGCATGCATCTCCCACCACTCGCCCGGATTGCTCTCCGAGGCGTGTTCCTTCTCTTCCTCACTCGCGGTACATTCGACCAGGAAGTAGGCCAAAGCCTGGCCTTTGATGGAGGGCCTGGGTTGGTACTCGATCCCGTACTGAGTCAACTCGACGGCCCATTTTACAATCTGCCGGAGGACAGGGGTTCCGCAGCACACTCCCGAGTGGTTGATCCGTCAGGACCCGGACGGTATGAGCTTGGAATAAGGTGCTAACTTACGCATGGTGACTACCAAGGCATACACGATCTTTTCCAGGGTGGTGTACCGCGTCTCGGCAGCTTTCAACGAGCGGCTTACATAGTAAAACCGGGTGCTGGACTCGGACTTCTTCGTGGACCAGCACAGAACTTACTGCCTTGGCCGAGGCGGCAAGGTACTCGAGTAAGGGCTCGCCCTCCTGGGGGGTAGATAGTACTGGGGGAGTCTACAGATATTGTTTTAATTCCTCGAACGACTGCTAACATTCGGTAGTCCAGGCGAATCCCTCCTTCCTTTTCATGGCTTCGAAGAAGGGCACAGTTTTATCCGCTGACTTGCTGAGGAAGCGGCTAAGAGCCGCCAAGCGTCCTGTCAAGCGTTGCAAGTCCTTGACGGTAGTAGGAGGTTGCATGTCGAGGATGGCCTGAACTTTCTCTGGATTAGGCTCGATGCCTCGCTTGGTGACCATGTAACCCAGGAACTTACCACCCTAGACGGCGAATGCGCACTTCTTGGGATTCAGCCTGAGGTTATATTTTATCATTACCTTAAAGCAGTCGGCTAGATCTTCCGCGTGCTGGTCCTCCTCTCGACTCTTGACGAGCATGTCGTCGACATACGCGCCCATCGATTTTCCTAGAAGGTGATGGAACAGCCGGGCGACCATTCGAGTGTATGTGGCTCCGGCGTTTTTGAGTCCGAATGGCATGACTCGATAGCAGTAAACCCGTCCGGAGTCAGGAAAGCGGTCTTTTCTTCATCCGCCGGGTGCATGAATATTTGGTGGTATCCTCGGAAGGCATCCATAAAACTGAGAAGCGCTGACCCGGCCGTCTCGTCGACTAACTGGTCGATTCGGGGCAGAGGAAACGGGTCCTTAGGGCAGGCTTTGTTAAGATCAGTGTAGTCTACACACATTCGCCACGCCGGGGGTTTGGGTACGAGGACCACGTTGGCCAACCATTCCGGGTACTTAACCTCACGGACGTGCCCGGCTGCTAACAACGTGCTGACTTCTTTTTTCACAAACTCCTCCGGTCGTTGGCCAAGTAGCGTTTCTTTTGCACGACCGGCCGATGCTCTGGGTCTACGGCGAGTCGATGTGATATGATCGATCGGTCCACGCCGGGCATATCTTTGGGGCCCAAGCGAAAACCAGTCGGTGCTCCTGGAGCACTTTCACGATTTCCCCTTTTCAACTTCTCCGGGAAGGCCGACTCCCAATTCTTACTCGCCTGTTCGGTTGTGCTGGGTCAATCTCGATTTCCTCTAGCTCGACGGTCGGCTCCGGGCGAGGTATCACTGTTTTCTTAGGGGGGCCTCTCGGTGATTTCGTGGACCTGCATCCCACGCTTGCCATTCCTCCACAACATGCGTTGTAGATAACAGTTCGCGGGCGACCTTGCGGTCACAACGCTCTATCCTTTGTTTCGTCTCGTGCGTGTGGGGAAACTTTACGCATAGATTTATCGATATGAGACAAAGCCGCCGATAGATGGATTCTTGCTTCTCGGGTTGCTGTTTGGTCCGTGGGAAATCTTATATTTGCGCGTATGTTTTCGTTGAGCTGGCATGTGTAGATCGATAGCCAACGTGATTTTATTTTCCGTGTTTCAAGAATATCCATCGAGTATTATATAGTACCCAATTCCGATTTAGTATCTGGTCATATACGATGGGTAGACGTTGATGAACGGACCTACCGACTTCCTATCGCGTAGTACGGATCTTCTCTGGTGTTTGAATCTCTTGCTTCTGGCGCACGAGATGAGGTGCCTGCACGTGTACTACTTGAGCGTGGCTAGGTTATCAGGGTCTCAAGAATCAGATCGCTTCTTACCTTCTTTCATGATAAAGGTTCCAGATGGCGCATTAAAATACGCTTATTTTGGACACTGATGTTCTCTTGGTGACCACCCCAGAATTATCGGCTGATGGTTAGGGTGGATCTCGATACACCAGTGTGAATATGATAAATGCCTCTACTCCTCCGCCAAAGCGAATCCAACGTTTCGCGCACGTGTTAGAGGGTGTCGTATACCGGTCACGGTCGTACTATCGGCGCATGATTTACGGTGAACTCACGATGTGCTTACTATGTATCTATGAGAGGATCACGGTAATCTTTTGTATGTTCGTCGTCTCCTTCGGCCAGTACTCATTAGTCCCGAAAGATTTATGAGTAATCCAGTATTTAATTTGCGAGCCCTCAGGGGCTTTCTTGCTCAGAGTTGTATTTAGTCTACCATGGGTACTCGTGCTATCTCTGGTGCCCCTGCCAGATACCGATGAGTCCTTGGGTGTTCCTACATAATATGATGATTGAAACT
The DNA here is from genome assembly GCA_009835305.1 of Ipomoea purpurea. Taxonomy (NCBI): domain Eukaryota; kingdom Viridiplantae; phylum Streptophyta; class Magnoliopsida; order Solanales; family Convolvulaceae; genus Ipomoea; species Ipomoea purpurea. The sequence goes on from VALG01002848.1 coordinate 7,922, forward strand.
AGGACTTATATTTTGGGTTCCCGATTTATAATTGCTACTTCTCCTGGGAGACGAGTTTGACGGGACTGCTGTTGTCCTAGGAGATATTAATTCGTCCGAGTCCGAGTGCGGTTATAAGAAGAGACTTGTCTGCTGTGACACCTGCGACAAATCAGTCGGCAGGGATGAAACCCTCTGGCTGGATCCATAGGTTTATTTAGCGGTAGCTGAAACCCGCTTCGCGACATTATTATAAGGGTGTGATATGCTCGACACTCTCATCTCCATTTTTTTATCTGGAAATGAGAGCAATCTTTTTGTCCGGTTCCATGGTGCCGGGTGTGTCGAGTCCATACGGAAATTTTCGGTATTACTGGGGTTAGCCAACATACACTATATTACGAATGTAGGTTCTACAGCGATTCTACTGGTTCTTCACTTGCTGGCAACGATTCGAGCTCACATAAAGTCTCGGTAGCGAAAGAGTTCTTGAGCAAAGCGCGTAGGAACGCCCTTGTTTGAGATCCTTTACTCCGGACAGCATCTAGGGTTCCCGGCTCGATTGAATTCACCATCATTGTGTGATACGGTCTCGGCTCTCAGACCGGCGTAAGATCCTTAAACCCTTCCCCCCTCTTTACTAAGACTTAACAGAATGTTCTTGTAAATTATGGCCGCATGCCGGGTAATATAAGCAGTGATTTCAAATCCAGAGGGTTAATGTACTCTGGCAAACCTTACGTAAAGGCAGAGTTTTGCGTTTTTTCGGGGGTGATAGTGGAAAAGTTGACCAGATAAGTCACCCTTACTGCCACTCTACAGAAACCGGTACATGAGATCACTCATACGGCTCGCTCGTTCAATTCTTTCGAATTTCATTGGATTTCCCTTTTCCGCGTTTACGAATTGTGAATCCTCGATCGTGCGTTCGTTTCCGACTTCCGTCCCCGGAAGAGCTAACTAACGGTCGGCACTCGCCATATTCATAGAGTTCGACGTGTGTTTCATGTTAGCCAGTACGTATGAACACTGAGTCCATGTTTGTTATTTTCTATGTCCTCAAGAGGAGCACGTGACCTCTTATTTCTTCCTACGATTTACAAACAATGCGGATCCAAACCTTACCACTCTCCGTATTCTGTTGCTTAATATTGAACTTATAGACCAGATTCTTCTCTGGCTTGATGGCATATTCCCTGTTGACCTCCAGCCTGTCATTCTGCTCAAGAATCAGAAAGATATTCTCTTTCGTGTCAGGGTTTGAGGTTTGTTCATCTGTAATCTGTCCTCACTTAGTTACCTATCATACTTCTATTGGATATTCGCAGTTATGGCTTTTCGGATCCAGCCAATAAATTCACTTGTCTGAAAATGGTGGTTAGTGCTGTTTTATCTTCCACTATTTCACTTTCCTATAAGCGCGAACTTGAGTTATGTTCCGCTCCTGTGCGCAAGGACTTTGACCCATTTATTGCCCTTTCTATTAGACGAAAGTACGAAAGCCAATCAGAAGAAGCTACTTAATGGTGAGGATGAATTCGTTGCGCGAATAATTGTGTCCCGTTTCCAAGTCCTATTCGTGCTCCATTGGATGTAGGCGGTATATGGGTTTGCAATTACAATAGAGAGGACTTTTGCCTCTCACTTTATTGAAAAATTTCGATGATTCGTGACCACCTTCACATTGCGGTCCTCTCCGCCTACTCTCCAGCGAGAAATCTCCGCACATTTGGATAACCGCGATGAGAAATGTCGACCTTGGCGTTCAGTGTGAGCTTATCCATGCGGTTATGCACTCTTTGAATAGGATCGTTTTACTCTCGAAGAAGGACTCTGGACTCTTCCTCACTCCCATTGTGGGTCTCCGAGACCTTTCGATGACTATATGTTTGAATAAGGATGATATTCTCGTATCGTCTCCCGTATCGAGATTGCGTTCACACGAGCCCGCGGTAGCAACGAACCGGGGAAAGTTGAACGTGGCGCTATAGAGAAAGCGATCAGTATAACTCTGCTCTCCCGGATGGGTTACATTGATCTAGATAATAATAGATTTAGGATCTCGGCGAGAATTCTTTAGTTTAGTATTAGTTAGTGATCCGACTTAAGTGGAGCCTTTTGGTAACTGCGTAACCGGTGATGAACGTTGGCACCAGTCTACTTTTAGTCTCTGTGGACCGAGTCGACGCAAAAGGCGGGGCTTCGGCTGACAGAGGAGGTCGTTATCGATGGATGATGAAGCACTAGGACTGGGTCTATCTTTCTATATTTCATCGAAACTCTCTACATATAATAGAGACATTTGGATGCTCTTTGTCAGACCCTTTCATTGGTGGAGGTTGGGCGCTTCTCCATATGTACGCTATTGCCGGCAACCTCGACAGCTCATACCTACTCACGCCGACTCAGGTCAGATTTGCGTTGCTAAGACTAAGAGGATAGCAATTCGACAGTAATGTCTCCTCGTCAATCCGCGCAGGGAGCAGTGCCAATTGTCCGCATTTTTCACGTCACTGACAAGTTTCACTAGCATCATAGAACGTTCAGCGTTATATTGGTGGGGTTTCCCGAATCCTGATGACGTTTCACCCTTGGTAGTGCGAAAGTCAGTTGTCGCCCAGTTCTTCCGCTGATTCGCCGAATCTTTCGCTCTTACCAAAGGCCTAGTTCGTTCTAGGAGAAGAAGGTAAGATATATGATACGGTTCTCTGATCCAGAGGTGAGTCTCTCAAAGGGCCTCCGTGGAAACACCATAAGGAGGGGTGACTATGTTGAGGTTGGTCGGACCAAAGATTCGCAATTGGTAGATGGCGGTTGCCTCTTCGTGTTTCGGGGATCGAAGTCTGAATAGGGTACTATAGCTCTCATTGTCCAGATACGCGGAGCTGTGCCTCGGGCGTGAATATGAGCAAGCGGTCTGAAATACTGTTGCTTGTAGCTGATCTGCGGAGCATATGTGTGTACGCGTAACTGGCATCAGTCCGGTTGGGTAATTTCACTTGTAGCGAAAAGAAGGCGCTGGTCTCCCAAGTTGTTCAAAAATAGTGATAGTGGCGTTGGGGATTGGTTTCTCGACCCTTGGGTGACTTAGGACGTCGTTTAGTCAGTCTTTAAGCTTCGCTGTCGGCTACTCGGATTGCAAGGATCTGCGTCACTAGGTCGGCTCCAGGACCCAGGTGCGTGATGGACCAATTGCTCTTGGCTTCTTGTCATATAGGTTAAAAGGTCTTTCCATCTTCTTAGCGCGACCAGGACGGGTTACGTCTGCTGATGTCACTATCTTGACGACCTCGCTTTTGCTTAGAAGCGTCACGCGACCTCTTTGTTGTCGATCCCACAGACGGCGCAGTGGGGATGGTTTTTTGGGTTTTCGGAGCCCTAAGGAGTCGCGTAGAGAAAGATCCTTCAAATGCTAGTCAGAGGACTCTAAGCACCTTTCACTACCAATTATAGCGTCCAATGTGATTTTAGTTAGTGATATGTT
>VALG01002849.1:0-16572 GCA_009835305.1 Ipomoea purpurea
CCATAATACAGCGAAAAACCTACTCACATAAGCTAATCAAAATATATAGACAAGACCGCATAGCTCCATCTATCAAAATAGAACATCCAAAAATCTCTTAGGACAAATGTTTGGAACGTTTGTCCTTTTACCAGTACAGTTCGAAATCTTCGCGTCGATATACAAAAAAGGTGGACTATGGTGCTGGTACAAAGGTCTTAAATACTGTGTATATGACAAATTTAGTGGAAATTGTTTCTTTGAACTTAAAAGGCAATCTTGGATCAGAATGTGTTAAGGACATCCTTGGAATTAAGACCTTTGTACAACACTTAATCCACACAGTATTTGAGCTTCTAAAAATGATCAGCCAACTTTTGAAATGATCATCATTTGTACCATTGCACAACCACAATGAGTGATCAATATTTCTCAAAAACATAACTGGTGAGCCAACTTTTAGATCAATGAGTGATTTGGAACTCAGAACATCGTAATCCATTAAATTCTAGTGTGTGCAGATCAGCAAGCATGTCAACATTAGAATCTGATTTACAAACGAATCACAACTGAGATATGTCCTTCCTTTAGCATTATTATAGTCATTCATGTATTCATTGACTGTATCAACAATATCCAAAGTTGGGGCTAAAATAGCACGATCTTTGAGATATTTAAGATCTCTGTGGCGACTACGAAACATAGGGAATGTGCTACACAATTGTAGAAAAAAGATCCTCAAAACACTTAGTAAAATTCCTTAGGACTATTTATCTGACATTCTCCATCCCATTGAATCACCATTGTTCCATACCTATATTAGCAATCCACTTTGCAAATTTGCAAATTTCTTGCCTCGTGCCCTTGGAATTACTGGTAGAATCTGTTTGAAATCTCCACCTAACACCACGATTTTTCCACAAAAGTCATATCAAAGTTGTTTGGATTTTTGACACGCATTATATCTCTCATCGTTCGGTCCAAAGCTTCAAAGAGAATTTATGCATCATTGGTGCCTCATCCAAATGATCAACTACTTTGCATGATCAACTGTGCCAAAGTACTACTTTGACTGATATTGCAAGTTGAATCTTCATTAACAACGATTGGTATTGCAAACCTTGAATGCGCAATTCTTCCCTGGTAATAGAAGAGAAGCTATGCCACTTGATGCAACGTTTAAAACTTCTCACCCTTTGACCTTAAAGCAGAAGACAATGCTCTCTACAAGAATGTTTTTCCCGTTCCACTGTATCCATAAACAAAAAATAGTCCTCCAACATTATTCTCAACATCTTGCAATACAATGTCTATGATATAGCCCTTTGCTCTTCAGTTAAGTTGCTCCACCCCAAAATGTCATCTCTCCTTTATGACATCTAATCTCATAGCTAATTTTTCATGTATCAACCGATTAGTTGTTCTAGATGATATGTATCAACCAATGGTTGTTCCAGCTGAATTCTCATAAACAAACTCACCTGCTGGAAAAGAAAATAATAAAATATAGTATAAAATTATCATGAATTTACCTAAGAAGTTTTACATTAATGCTAAATACAAGTATAAAAAAATATAATGAATATAATTCATATTATTTTTCAATTTATACAAACTTAACATAAATAGATGATGGCCAGATGATGAAACATCAGTTCTGAGCCTTATTAATAATTCATTAGCTTAAGAAGCCCATTGTTTAAATACGACCAAACTATTGTGCGGGCCACACCCAAGTTGTCATGGACCATTATATGAATATCATGGACATTTTTCATATATTAAAAATTATTTTGTACTGAAGTATATTATATAAATAAATTGTACCCTTAGTATATTTAAAAAATGTACCTTAATATTTTAACCATAAATAATGTACTTCTTAGTATATTAAAATGTATCTTTTTATTTATGGTCACCAATTGTATGGATCATGGTCCATTTGCAATAATGATTAGTCTAATATATACTATCTTATCATACTAATTATTTATTAATCAGCTATTTTTGGTTGTAATCAATTAAGCATATGATGATATATTATTATGATTCTATTCTCAATCCTAATAAAAAGTGAACTAACATTTTCTTATTAATAAGAAAAATCATCTCAAATATTTCTCATATCCTTCTCCGAACTGTCTTCAAGATTTAATCGACTCGCAATCGTGTGTTTGAGTATTGGTCAACACACGAATTTGTACATTTTCTGCAATAGTACTAATTATGATTAGGACTTAAAATAAAATGTGCAACACATAATTTATTTATTATATACAAATGTTATCTTTATTAGCTTCATCAAATTATTATTTAGCTGTATAATATATAAAATAATGAATTATTTAACTATCATGAGGTAAATTACTCATAACCAATGTATTATTTGGCACCACAACCCTCCTAATAATATTAATAATGATAATAAAAGAAATGGATGAAGGATCTAGAATAACAACATCACGCCAAACACACCTCAGTCCTCACCATTTCTTCCCCAACTCGACATTTCTATCTCTCATTCGCTTTGTCTCTCTTTCTCTATTTACCATGGCATGAAATGACTTTTTGATCATGCGGTCTCTCACCCCTATCGTCCTCTCTCTGTCGTGCATCCTCTCTGCCTCGGCTCTCCGTCTATCCGCCCTCTGCATTTCCAGCTACCCACCTGTTTTCTTCGCACATCTCTGTAATTCCTCTCCCTCTAAAAAAAAATGGAGATCATATCATCTTCCATTGCTACAGAGATCTAGCTTTTCTAATTCCGAAAAATTACCCATCGCAAAACCAAAATAAATAGTACATCTTCATTCTGTCTAAGCCCTAAATTGTTCGAACAGCATATATCATGTTGCATGGCTATAGAGGCAGATTCTGTAAGTATGGTTTCTTTACTGTCTACCAACAAACATATAATTTTGTTCATTACATTGAAACCCTAACTCTTTCGTTTACAGATCTTGCTACATCCGAAATCAATAAAGGAAGATATATGTTGAAGAGCACTGGAAACAGTTGGACCTATACATGCAGAGAGATTAAGAGTTCTAAACCCTTCTCTCAAAAGGGTCAAAGAAATTTTCCACAAGATAATAAGTACATTCATAGCTCAAATATGTGCTAATCTGCCTAAAATGATTAATGATTACTTCAGTTTTCATCATGCCCATAAAAATTTCATTTTCAATGATGAATGTGTGTTCTTTTTGATGATTATTACATTAAATGTTGTTATTGTTTTGTTCGTATGCCAGGTTTAGTACTTGCAATGTTTTATTTATTTATTTTTTTCGATTTTATTAACATTTTGTTTTCAAGATGTTGGCATATGATGAAATTAAATTTCTGATGCCCTATTTGCAAAATCGCCTCACAATAGTATTGATAGATGCAGTTCATGTACTATTCACTCCAAAATGTTTGGCATATGATAAAATTCTAATTCTGATGCCATAGTTTAAAGGTTTATTTACATAAGTCTTTATCTGTTGGCAATTGATGCAAACTCTATTCTCAATTCACAATAAAGTGTTGTGTAGAAATCTGATTTTCAATTCAATATTTTAATCCCAGAGTTGAGTTTGCATTGAAGTGTATTATATGAATATCAAGATGTATTTTTTTGTTCACTTACAGTGGTTTTTACAACACTGCTAGAATTTATCACAAATATGTTTTTTTCATAAGGATTTTAAAAGTGCTTGATCGTTTATGAACTTTAATTTAATTGTAAGTATGGCCAGAGATAGTTGTACTTTTTCTCAACTTCAATAGTTGAGTGAATCAGTTGTAGTTCTTGTAGTGATGGATCAGTTGTATTTTTTTAGTGAATTTGGTTACACAAAAATCAAGACTTTTGTGTCTTAAGGAGTGCAGACTGTTTTTTCATATATATATTAATATATATATATATATATATATATATTTATATATAATAATAATATATATATATATATATATATATATAATATATATATAAAACCATGTACAAACTTACATTAGGTGAAATGCCTTTCATAAAAAACATTTACAATAGGTGAAACATAGACAAAATAGATCTAAGTGTTGAATTCCCATATCATTTGCCTTTAGCTCTTAATTCTTCTTTAGGTTGTAATGCCTTGAAAGTTCTTATTGTTCAGCATGATGAATAAGTCTTCCACTTCGTTGTAAGCTCTTGATTCCTTCTTTAGGTTCTAATGCCTTTGACACTTGTCATAGTACTTGCAATTGATAGCACTGGATAAGTGTTACCTATTCTAATAGGTCCATCACACGCAAAAAATCAATAACATGATGTGTCTGCATTTGTCATTTTCTCTTGTTTCACAGCAACCATGTCAAGTAGGCATCTTTTTCCACTATCTGAATCTTCAGAATCTGCATCCCTTGAATTCTTTTGAGTTGCAGCACTGGACTATTCACTTCATCTCTTTGAGCAATCCTGAAAATTCAAACATATTAGTGAAACACTAATATTAGAAGGGAAGCTTAATTTTGATATTTAATGGTGTTATAACCTTATCAGAGTCTTCACTTCTTATTCATGCTTATGAGGTCATTCTCTTGGTTCTCATTTAGCTTTGAACATTAGGCAGCTACTAATTCTCCATCCTCAATACTCTCATTACCTTAAAATTTGTGTAGGGCCACACATTGCATTTTTTTTTTTTTTTTTTTTTTTTTTTTTTTTTTTATGGAGACTGAGAAATCATTGGCATGCCAATGAGACCCTCCAATTCTGGAGGATGTCAACCCTTACCTAGAAAGAATAAGGAACAGTCTATGTTATCTATATATTATTATTGCAAATTAGAGAACTGATTGCATTAAAAGGCCATAGAATATTTAGTTGTCTTCTGCAGAGACAACTTAGCACTCCATAGTTGAATCACAACAATGATTGGTCTTTAATATCTTGATTGTAAAACTGATGTATGGCAGCAATAGAAAACCCTTCCCATCACATCTTTAGTAATATAGAAAATATAATTGTCAAAAACCATTTAAAGTTCTATTCTGAGAAGATATTTGCAGATTTTCTTACCGAAAAGCTCCTTGTCATTCAGGAACGGAGCCAGAAATTATGTTGAGGGGGCAAAGAAGTAGGGATGGTCAGTGGCGGATTCATGAATTTTTTTCAGTGAGGCCAAAAAATTAAAAAAAAGAGAAAGTTTGAAAAAAAATAAAATGAAACACTTTAAAAAGTATAACAATAAATATTGTTGGATATAGCGAAAAATAAAGCATATTAAAACTTTATAAAAATATTTAAAACAAAATATGAAACATAATTAATTTGATAAAACAATTCAAATATAAAACACACAAAAGACAAGATAGTGTCAATGCAAAGAATCAAACCCAAGCCATTTTGAAACCCAAACACGTTTCTTACAACTTTGTCTATCAAAGCTTTTGTTTACAAAATCTGTTTTATATTACTATACATACATATTATATACAAAGCTATATACAGGGTAGGGGGTGGGGTGAGGGGGGGCAGGTGCCCTGCCCCCCCTCTGGCCGTCCCTGTTGTCATTCACATCATCAGGATCTCTTCACCCACCCAGTCCTGGTACTTCATTAGGATCTCTTCATCCACCCCAGTTCTGGTACTTCATAGGTCGTTTGGTGTGCAGTGGACTGATAGCCGATACTTAGAGAAGACATTTTTTGATTTTCTTCTTGCAGAGTATTGCCTATATGATTGAACCTGAGGTTAAATAGTTGATCTCAATCTGCCTCTTTATATAGGTAGGATTCAAACATGACTCAACCTAGAGAAACGAAGAGTCATCATTGGAATAATGTTATTAATGATTATGTTGTTTCAATTTAAAAGCCTTTATTTAAATTTTATTTAGATCCGTTTGTAATATATAATGCTATTTGCGTATAGCATTCAGAACTCGTTCTCCAAGATTTTTCGAATAACGCGTAGTTGCCCTCTTTATAGCTCGGTAATTACAATCACATTATCTTTATAGCTCAGTAATTACAATCCCATTAAATTAGAGAATTAAATAGCTAGCAAATCAAAACTCAAATGGCGTTGCATTAAACGGTGGCGTTTTCAGTGGGCGGGATAATTTTTTGGCAAGAAGTTGTTTGCTTTATTATAGAGTTAGATTAGATGATGCCGCTGAGGTTAGATTTTTTTCCTCTTAACTTATTGCAGATTACTGTTGGATTAAGAAACTTGTACAAATATGTTAACTGCAGACACAAACATGTTAAACAACATCTCATGCAAATACATGTCTAAGGTTACTTTTGAGTTAAGATCCACATTGCAAAGTAGACTTTGATTCATGGTATAAATTGCGATGGTTATGTATGTACAATTGTGTGCACCATGCAAGGGTGCAACACGGTTTCCAATCGTAATTTTTATATTATAGAATTCATTAATTTGTATACTAAGGATCATTTGTTTCTATACTGTAGATTCATAAAATCTATTTACTGCAGATTCATAATTTCTAAACCGTAGATTCATAATTGAAATACAGTTAGATTCATTTAATTTTTATACTGCAGATTCATAATATCTGTACTGTAGATTCATAATTTTGTACTGAGATTCATAATTTCTAAACTGTATAGTTATTTAAATTATGAACATATAATTCTGTGATTTGTTGAATACAGGAGGTTCAACAATTGGAATATGAACATCGAAAAATTATGAACATAGAGGTTCTGTTAATTGTGAATATAGATTCAATAGTTAGGAATATGAGTTAAAAATTTAGGAATATATAGATGTATAATTATAAACATATAATCATAATTTATGAACATAGAAAACAATGGTGCACCACGGTTGCACAACCATAATTTGCCATATTCAATGCTCTCTATTTTCTCTTTATGCCTTTGTTACTGAATAGAATTTGTTGAAACTTATGAGTGAAGTTTTTTATTGGTTTAGATTGAGTTTTCTGTTAAGTTTTTTTAGTGTTGATTCAATAATTGTTAATTTTTTCAGTATCAAGTGTTGAACAATACTTCTCGGTTTATTGCTACTTGTTACACCAGGCTACACCCTCTCCTTTCTGCTTATGTTGTAATTATCGAGGTTCAGAACTTCGGTGGACGATAGTGTGGAGATTTATATTGAAAGTAGGCAGATCTTTGACCCCACTGATATTTGGGCTCTGTCGGATAGTTGTGCTATATAGTCACCGTGATTTAACATCTTAAATATTCTGTCATTATCGACGGTGTAGGGGCCTTTGAAGGTTGGGGATTAAACCTTTTGGAGGAAGGTTTATTATACTAATTAAATATCACGGTGGCCCTTTCGAATTTAAATAAAAAAAATCGAATTGGAGAAAAAATGTAGTAAAAATAATTAAAAATATAGGACAAGTAACAAAAATTTCTAAAAATTAGAAACACTTTTCTATGAATACAATAAATTTAAGCAAATGTATATAATAAAGTATACGGTGAAAATGGACCTCTTTGATTGCAGTTAAGAGATATTACTATTTTACAAGGTAATTTTACATTATTCTTTCAAAAGGCCCAAATCCCAAACCCTAAGGTTCTCTACACCCCCCGATCCGACAGAGCAATTTGAGAGGGATGTTAAAATTTTACATTATTAGTAAGAATGAAGTAAATGGCTAAAATCTTTTATTTTGTTTATTTTTTATTTTTTAATTACAAGCGATATAGATGTACTTTTAAGGGTTATGTTTTTGGCAAACTTTTAGTTGAAAGCTGAGAAGATTGTAAGCTCGAAGCTGAAAACTAAAAGGAGCTGTTAAGCCTAATTATGCTTAAAAGTGTTCGGTAAAATTAGCTTTGATAAACAGATAAGTGTAAACAAGATAAGGGACATTTCCATAAAATTTAAATAGTTTTAATTTAAATAAGTTTTGTTTACATATTAAAATTTAATATTTGGGAAATGAAATTATTAGCATAATCATGATCTAGCATCTCATAATGATGTAGCAATATTATTGCCACTTAATTGCTAACTGCACTTGTTGATTAATATATATTTTATAGGCTGAAATTACTAATGCAAGGAACGTAACAAAGTTTGTGTCTATGTGCATAGCCAGTTCGAAAACAAACAAAATACATGCAACTATCTTCGAAAAAGTAATTTTTTTTTTTTTTTTTTTTTTTTTTACATATAAAGAATATGATTGGTAAATCCAAACTATGAAGAAAACCAGACACAAGCAGAAGTTAAAAGGGTAATTCAAAATCAAGATGGAAGCTCAAAAATACTGTTGTTCAAGAATTTATGCTTCGGCGGGCTTTACAACCAATTAAAGCAAAAAAAATACATTTTTGAATAAAAATCAATATCCAAACAAGCCAACTGACAATTACCTAAAATAGGAGCGGGCAAAGACACCTAATTTGAAAACAAAATTGCCTAACATAAATACATAGAAATATCTTCACTTCGTTACAACTAACATACAAAGTAAAAGAAAAAAATTAACAAACAAATTTTTGTCTCCACATACAAACGCACCCAAAGAACATATATACCAACAACACAAAAAAAATAAAGAAAAATCATACCATGCATGGATTACAAGGTTGCTGAAGAGTTGTTCGAATGAAGATTAAAGAAAATGTTTTGGCGGTAAAGGAGTCGCCAAGGATGAATAAAAAAAATAGAAGAAGAGAAAAGGCCAAAAGATTTTAATTGAGAGGGATAAATAATGTCATTTATTTAAAATAATAAGGATAATGATGGAAAAAAAGTTAGAAACTACTACGCTTAATAACTTCAAATAAGCTATTATTTTAAGCTACTAGCTATTTTTAAGGAACATTACCAACAACGCTTATAGCTTATTAGGAGCTTAAAATAAGCTATAATCTCTGCCAAACAGAGCTTAAGTGTTTGGAAAATGACTTATTACATAAATTAGCTTATTGGGACAATAACACAAAATGTGAAAAGCTAAAAAGAGTAGGTACGTTTTTTGGTTAGCGAATTGGCCTTATATATGAAAATGACCGTTTTACCATTGTCATCCCTAACATTATTTATATCTCTCTTGTTATTGTTCATCCTCTTTTCCTTTCTATTTCTGTAACAACAATAATAATGTATTTCTTTCTTGTTGATTTCACTCCTTTTAAATAATGATAATGATAATGATAATGATAATAATAATGATAATACAAATAATAATAATAATAATTATAATAAATTATAATAATAATAATAATAATAATAATAATAATAATAATTAATATTTTAAAAGGCAATTTAAGAGTTAATAAATTAGCACAATATATTTATCGATCTCTTATATGTATTTAAATACAATCAACTAAAAGTAAACAACTATTTACCAAGTACTTTTTTACAATTAGCTAATACTATCAGTTAGTCAAACCAGCTAACCCAATTAGCTATCAGCTATTTAGCTAACTTAATCAGCTATCAGTTATTTGTCAAACACTCAAATCTTTTTTTATTTTGTATCTTTTTTTATACAGGTTATATAATTAGATAGAAATTTCTTTTAGGCCTATTGATATGGTAACCAATCATTGTCCACATTGTAAAATAATCACCACACATACAAGTTAAATTTTTAATATAATATACTACAAGTTCATTTTTTAAGTTCGATTTTAGTGTACTATAAGTTTGTTTTAATATACCATCTAAATATGAACATATAGTAAATTAGAAAATGAACCTTCAGTATATTACAAATGAACATTTATCAATGAACAACCTTATAAGTAAACTTTGATCTAAAATATAATTTATTAAAGTTAACTCTTTATACCTGGTACCAGCCTATTAGAGTAAATGGGCAATTGTATATCATGGACCAAGTTCACACAATATTGTGGACCCTAAATCCAAACGATGATTGTGTAAAGTTTTAACAGATTCCGTAACTTTATGTTTCTCATGTTTCAACACAAAACTTTAATTTATTCTATGTACAAAATCCTTACGCTTAATGTACAAAAATGCATAACAGATACACAGAAACGCATAAAACAATATACATACACATGTTTTCTATTTTACTTATTCTCAGATCTGATTTTGTGTAAATAATTTATGTCATATAGACACATAATTACATAATATATAAGACATGAATTCAAAAAAATAAGACATACAATGTGTTTTGTATTATACAACTATTAATCAATTTCATAGAATCTCTATGCTTAATGTACAGAATGTCGTAATATAATGCACAAAAATGCATTAATCAATGCATGAAAAATGCATAACACGAGATACATACCTATGTTTTCGATTTTACTTATTTTTAAATTTAATTTATGTAAATAATTAATAGCATCCCGTATAGAGTTTGTCGTGGCTTCAGGAGGTTATGAGGCCTATTGACACGTATATATAGTAGGGTTTCCCTAAATTAGATATACGAAAACCAGAATTTATGTAAAGAGATATGGATTTCCTCATCTCTTGAACAACTAATCCGCCCACGGCTTCCACCACCGCTACTCAAAGCTAGCGGTGCAATTGCTTGCTTGCTTTACCGCATGAATGAAGCTAAGGAAGCCAACTCTAAACACATTTCCCCATTCTAAACCTGAGAAAGAGACAAATAATACCAACAACGTCATCCCCCTTTCCAACCTGCAGGATGCCTTCTACTACCTACGTGTCTGCAGTTGTGCTTCTTCTTAGTTCTTATATACCCTAGATGTCATTGTTATTTGTAGCATTTCAGGCCCGGCTTTTAGATTTTTGTGGCCCTGTTCTTGTAAATGAATGAGGCCCTACTAAAATTCTAATTTTTAAAACCAATATCATAATTTTTCTAATAATAATAAAGTGGTAAAATATTGTTGTGCGCAAAAAGAAAGACAACAAACATATTATGAAATAAATTACAATAACAATAATGAGATAAAATGGAGGAGGATTTGAACCATGGATAATAAATTACAATAACAATAATGAGGTAAAATGGAGAAGGATTTGAACCATGGATCTCTTTGTTATGAAATACTCCAAGGACACATTACAACCATCTATGCATGTGGAACCTATGTGATTTAATGCAATTTTCTATTTATTTTATAACTAGTTAAGTAAAAAGATGAAATACTCCTATTATGAAGCACTTCTTAAACACATTTCAACCATCTCCACACACTGAATTCTTTGTATCTAAATGCAATTTTTTTATTTTTTTATTCATAACTAATTAATAAAAATTAAAATTTTAGCCTCTAAAAGTTGGGGCCCTCTAAAAGTTGGGGCCCTGTGCTATTGGGCTGCTTGCACAACCCAAAATTCGGCCCTGTAGCATTTTATATGCTTATTTAATGCCACCATGGCTGTAAAAAGGAGTTGGCACAAACACAATCATATCCTCAAGAAACTAAATCTTACTCGGATTTAATCCTTTACCTTTAACCTAGCAATACATTTTCTCTCATTGTAACACCCCCAATTTTCACAACTTTTAAAAATCAAATAAAGCTTAATAAAGAGATAAAGACTACTCATTAGGATAAGACAAAGCGGAAGCTACTTAAACAAGTATGGGAGATGTTATGCCACACCTATACATCTATAGGTGCACAGGCTAAGTCTAAACAACACATCAAAGTCAAGCTTATAAATATCCACGGCTCACAGGCCAAAGTCTAATAGAAACAGTCATATGGAGCTACACTAACTAACGAACTGCTAGCACGCTCTCCAAAGTGCTACTCATAACCTGTAAAGCAACATAAAGATATGGGATGACACCCGGTCAGCGAACATTGCTGGTAACCCATCAATATGCGTTAAATAGCATATATAGATAATATAAGTCAAAACCATTTTCGAAACGAAATACAGTATATATCATTTCAAAAGCCATCGAAAAATTCAAATTCAAACTCTTTCACACTCTCAAAGGAAAAGGGAAATCAACATCCCACGACAATCAACAAGACAAGAATACTAACAGTAAACAATACAACTCGAGATGTATTCTACTGATCACAAAGTAAAATACATCAAGACATGCTCATTAGCAAAGAATAGACATTCACACATTGGCAACTACATGCCATAGTGACAATTACATGTCACAAGATCACAGTTCCAACCTTATGGCTACCCCCGACCATATTTCGGTTCCAACCATTACATCCTAGTGCCACCCTGTACTTCTGAGTCCAATCTTATGCCTCCAGGAACCTTCGTTCCCCATCTAACAACCACCAACATTTCCGCCAACATATTAGTACACGAGGGTACGATTCATATCGCACAACCGCCAACATAAGACCATACGCTCAAGTCACACCACCAATTTCAATCACGGCCACACGAGGACCGCATCAGTACCATGAAGACTAAGGCCCCATAACCTTAATCATGCATCATGGTATAACAAGTACATACGTTCATATCACAGGAATCAATCAATCGATCACAACAAAGATATGAAACCATACTCAACAATAAAGGATTACAATCCGACACCAACGATGGTCAACGCAAGTTTCCAATCTCAATATGAAAGAACAAACCGCACACACTAGCATTTTCAACATCAAACTAGCATGCTATCAAACGGGTAAACCAAAAGTAGTTCCATAGAACATACAAGCTCACCATAGTCTAACGAATCACAAAGTCGGATACTTAGCATGATTCAAGACACCAAATCCTACATGGATTCCTAACATACCGTTCTAGACATACGAAACATCAAGAAGACACTCAAATAGCCCAATAAAACAACATCGGGAGGTCAAGACATCAATACCGAGTCAAAAGAATCACGGGAACAAATCCCCGCACACCTTCAAACGTGTTCCCCGAGAGTGGACTCCGCCCGTGGTTCCGCCTGCAGGTACTAATGCCCACAACGCATGTACCCCGCGGGTGGGGTGGCGGATAGAGCTCTGCCGCCGTTCCACCCGCGGGTACACCCTGTACCTCAAAATAATCCCTTCGGGGATTTTCATCAACAAGTCCAAATTCAAGTCCAAAACACCCAAAATCTTACACAAAACAATAATATGACTTGAACCCAAGAAATAGCCAAAAAATGGTATACAAGAACCCTAATAACAAGCTCTAAACATGCATTACCACAAGACAATGCATCAAATCTCACATTTCATCACAAGAATCACAAGTAGAAGCCAAGAAATCTCATATAAGTAAGAAAATAGGTTTTGTAAAGCATGGGTTACCTTTGTAGCCTAACACTTCACTTTATCACCCTTAAAAGCTTCTCCTAAAGCCTCTTATT
Organism: Ipomoea purpurea; assembly: GCA_009835305.1. Taxonomy (NCBI): domain Eukaryota; kingdom Viridiplantae; phylum Streptophyta; class Magnoliopsida; order Solanales; family Convolvulaceae; genus Ipomoea; species Ipomoea purpurea. Next base: position 13,236 of record VALG01002849.1, read on the forward strand.
CACACAAACTTCATAAACATACCAAAAGGACAAACAAAGATTCTATTATTTAGAAAAAGACATCTAAAAGGATGCTAAAACACACCAAGAGATCAAGGATCTTACTCTCCCCTATGCCCTCAAGATTAGGAAAAGTATGATCTTGCGAAGCCAACTCTGGGTAGGATCTAAGATGCCCAAAATTTTGGCCTTGGAGAAGGGGAAGTACCGGAATTTTTTAGGGATAGTAAGGTAGACGGTTTTGCGTTTGTTAGAGTGTTTGGGTGCAGAGAAATGACAGAATTGTTGCCTAGGCGTTAGCCTTGAAACATAAACTTTAGGTAGGAAAGACACATTTTCCCTTACTAAAAAGTTAGACAGAAACATTTAAAAAAACCGCAAGGCCCTGGGAACAAGGGGAACAAACCACTAAGCCATAGGGGTACAACTCTTCTGACCTTGGGTTGGACTAGTCAAACCTTAGTCCTATCTGACTATTGAATATTTCAAAGATTTTTTTTTCAGGATATAAATTAAAAAGAAGACTGCGAATTATTCTCTAATTAATCCTTAGTAGAGTCTTGGATTTATTGGCCGGTGTCAACAGCTCGCATAGTATCCGATAGCATTTAGTCCGTTCAACCATTCATCATTATTTCTTGATATCAATCGATCTTTATCTCTAAATGTTAGCGAGGGTGTAATATTAGTGTTCGTGGCCATTACTATCACGCTCGGACACTGGATCCGTCAGACATGAACACACACCTTAGACGTCTCAATCTTTGTTTAGAGGAGATGTTGGAGGCACCGAAGTCTTGCCTAGTAACTTGTTTAATATGCATATACGTATGTTGGCTTTATTTGTGGCCCTCGATTCAGCGGATAGTGTTTAGCTGATTATGTTAATTTAAAGGATGACTTAATTTGAGTTCGCATAAACATATAACTGATTGGTAGAAAGGGTATTTTGGTAAATTAGTTTGTTTAGGTGATAGTTTAGGATAGATAATTTCTTTTTCTCAAAAAGCTTAATTGGGAAAAAGTTGCTATTGAAGCAGCTTTTCTTTGGGAATTTCTAACATTTTGCGAGTTATCAAAAAGTTGTTAATTAATCAAATCATTCTATATTGATTAACCCAAGATCAAACGACCATTAATGCAGTCGCCCCGCCGGGGGATTCCGAAGCATGCGCGGCCGATTGCCGGCCAGCACGCACCGGTCACCGGCCGCCGTGTGCTACGGGCTTGCATGTCGGCTGGCGGTTCAAATTAAAACGTCATAAGTTGACTGGACTAGACACCTCTCTAACTGACTGTTTACCAAAAAGAGAAGCGCGTTCTCCTCTGTAGCTGCGGTGGCCTTTTGGGAGAATTTGGTCGCGCGGCTCGGACCCATATTTAATCTTTGACCGCCGCCGGCCCGCTGTCTCGCCACGGATCTCTCGGAGGCTTTTTCCTCTCCTCGCTTGCTTTTTGGGTTTGCTTCGGGGGGGATCGAGATCCAAGGCTCAAAGATGTAAGGAATTGGTCACCACCAATCTCAAAAAGCCAACATCTAAAGGAACTTTTTTTTTCGAGGTAAAGCTAGCTTGTCTATCAGCTCACATTATTAGTCTTATTTGACCACTATTTAATTGTTTGACTTTGCGGCTTAAAAAATCCCGAATATAGCAGATGTTTGATTCAGATTAACTAACTTCTTCTGTAACTCACAAAATTGTTAAAATTCAAAAAGCCCTGTTCAAAGCAACTTTATTCAATTTAACTTTTTGAGAAAAGAAATTATATCGAAACTATCAGCACGTAACAACAATTTACCAAATACCTTTCTGACAAATCAGTTAATGTTATCAAGCTAATGATATCCTTAATTAACATTAATCAGTAACAAGGCCTATACGCTAAACAGCGCCAAAATAAAAGCAACAGTTACCTTAACATATTAAACAAGTCTATTAAGCCAAGACTTGGTGCCTGCCGAACATCCTCTACAAAGATTTGAGACGATCGTAAGCGTGCTTGTTCATGTCTAAGGATCCAGCTGTCGATCGTGGATATAATGGCCACCACTATATCCACCTTAACATTGTAAGATACCAAGATTCGATTTGATTAAAGAATAATGCATTGAATGGGTTTTGGAACGCGACTAAATGTATCGATACTATTGAGTTGTGACACCCCATAAATCCAACAACTCTTAGCTCAAGGATTAATTAGGGAGGAATTAATTCCAGTGTCCTTCTTTTTAATTTATTCCTAAAAATTTGAAAATTCATAGTCAAAAGCCGGACTAGGAGTCTCTGACTAGTCAACCGGGGGAAGGTCAAAGGGGAGCTTTGCTACCCTCATGCCTTCAGTGGGGTTTGTTCCCTTCGTTCCCTTATTCTTCCTAACTTTAAGTAAGGGAAAATGCTGTCTTTTTTCTACCTAAAGTATTATGTTTCAAGCTAACCTAGCAACAATCTCTTCATTTGCATCCACCACACTCTAAACACAAAACCTCGTACCCTTCTATCTAAGAATTCGGTAGCTTCTTCTCCAAGCCAAAATTTGGGCATCTTAGATCCTACAAGTTGGCTTCCAAGATTCATACTTTCTAATCTTGAGCATAGGGGAGAGTAAGATCCTTGATCTCTTTGGTTGTTTTTAGCGATCCTTTTAGATGTCTTTTTCTAAAAATAGAATCTTTGTTTGTCTTTTTGTATGTTTATGAAGTTGGTGTGAAAGAAGAGCTTTTAGGAGAAGCTTTTAAGGGTGATAAAGTGAAGTTGTTAGGATACAAAGGCTAACCCATGCTTTAACAAAACCTATTTTCTTACTTATTATGAGATTTCTTGGCTTCTACTTTGATTCTTGTGATGAAATGGTGGAGATTTGATGCATTGTCTTGTGTAATGCATGTTTAGAGCTTGTTATTAGGGTTCTTGTATACCATTTTTTGCTATATTCTTGGGTTCAAGTCATATTATTGTTTTGTGTTAAATTTTTGGGTGTTTTTGGACTTGAATTTGGACTTTTGATGAAAATCCTCCGAAGGATTATTTTGAGGTACAGGGTGTACCGCGGGTGGAACGGCGGGCAGAGCTCTATCCGCCACCCCACCCGGCGGGTACATGCGTTGTGGGCATTAGTACCTGCAGGCGGAACCGACGGGGGGAGTACACTCTCGGGAAGAACACGTATTGAAAAGGTAAGATGCTTGGGATATTGAATTCCACCGACGATTCTTATGACCTCGGTAATTGATGTCTATGACCTACCCGACCCAAATAGACCAAATTACAGTCAAAAAGACACAAATCTATAACAAACAAAATTAAATATGACTTGAACCAAAAAATAGCAAAATAAT